>CAJHNH020001958.1:5000-133766 GCA_905116865.2 Candidula unifasciata | reverse complement strand
AGAAAGTTTATAATGTTAAATTATAATTCCCTAGGGCTTTTTTCCCTTCCCTGTAAATTTTGTTATCTGTGTTCTGGGTTTCTGTCAGCGAAGTGTGTGTTGTTGTTGAGTCTGCGCCCAGCAGAGTACATTATTTATACCTAGTAGCCGGGGACAGATAGAAAAGAAGTAGGCTTTGCGCATGCGCAGCATTTTGAAACAGCTAACAACCAATCAAAAACATCCTAATTAACCAATGAAACGTCGAGTTCTGATAGTAAGAATCATCCCAAATTAACCAATCAAAAGGCAAAAAAAAAAAAAAAAAAAAGGGTTTTAATAAGTAACCAATCACAGAGCGCCAAATTAGTCATGTTTGCTCATCAACTCTGTGTATGTGTCTGTTCCTTTTGAGATGTACTAACTGGTGACATACTTTAAAGTCGGGGCATCTCTGCCTGAGAGACCAGGAACCAAAAAGCAAGCGAACTAACAGTCTGACTCTGATATATGTCTTCTTGTAGAGGTCGAGACTTGGTGTGTTTGTCGATATGACAGCCCAGAGAAACAGAGAATAGACATATATACTCACCACTTGCTTTAGCGACTGTCGGGAAGTGGTTTTGACGGCGGTTGTCTTTTAGACACACACACAAGATATGTGCGCGAAAAATAAAACAGCTATAAGACCAGAAGAACAGGTGACGCAAAGATCGCATGTGTGGGTTATGGGGAAAGTATTGTGGGGGAAACAAGAAGGAAATCAACTAAACAAACACCAAGTCTATCGTTGGAGTTGTGCCGGGGAGGGCTTCTTCATCGTGAGAGTCCCGCTACCTTTGAGACCGGGAACCGTCTGCCTTAGCCCGAGCTGTACCGGGGCTGCAACGCTCAGCTTCTGGCTCAGTAAGGGACGAACAACCACAACTTTTTTTTTCTCCCAGAACGCTTGTGCGGGCGCCTTATAAATTATTTAAAGGACCGAGCAGTCGGCTCTGTCTTGTTTTTTTTTTTTTAACCAGAGCGGCACACCAAACAAATCAGATCTGTAAAGTTAATAAAGACCAGGGCTGTAAACACGGCCGGCGTTATAGCCGCACTCACTGTCTCTATGAAAGAAAAAAAAAGTAAAGGACTCTTTTCCACGCTTTAAGATGTAAAGTGCATACGGAAAGAGCACCCACGTTTTTACACACCAATTGACACAAGATGGGTGATGTGTTTAGTATCATGGCGGCCGCCTTCGTTGTCCTGGGACTGCACCCGGTACACACGCAAGGCTGGGTCGCCCGGGGAACCAAGGGTCTTTCTGAAAAAAAAAAAATGTCCGGCTAAGTCAGGGAGCGAACCCACAACCTACCGATCCACAGCGAGTGTCTAGCCGCTCGGCCGGGATGACTCCCCTAAAGAAACAAAACTCCCACTTAACGGCCAACCAGGTAGAGAGAGAGAGAGAGAGAGAGAGAGAGAGAGAGAGAGAGAGAGAGAGAGAGAGAGGTAGAGAGAGAGAGAGAGAGAGAGAGATTTATGCGTACACCGAGAAACGATTATAGGGCGGTCTGTTGTCAAACCACATATGATCTGCGGAGAGGTAGAAACAGTAGTAATAATAAAATTAAAAAAACATTTACTTACGAACCGTGAACACTTTTTAAAAACAATTTTAAACTAAAACTTTACTTTAACAAACTGGTTTCCTCAAACGGCGGTACTGCGTAGACTAAAACCCAAAAGGTATATGTGGTGGTTTTATCCTCAAATGCTTGTTAAATTAAAAAAAAAAAATGTCGTTTTTCGTTGTCTGGGTTTTAAAAAACAGACGTAAAAATCAATTGTGATATTATTGTCCTTTTTGTGTGATGGGTAATATCGCTCGAGTCACATCTGTCTACATTATTTATAATTCCAAGCTAGTTATTCAGTGTTATGTGCGATAACGGAGAAATTGTCCCAGCTGCTCGCTTATACAGGCGTTGTGCGTATTAATTTGTATAGATCCGTTGATCTGAATGAGGGCTGAAAGCCTTCAGATAGGGAGTATTGAATTTTCGTTGCTCGTGTGTCCTGACACCTGTTACATATAACTACGGGTTTTCTCTCTGAATAATTAATACCGACGTTTTAATAACACAAAAGACAGCGGCGTCGTATTCGTGCAAAACATAGGTGGCCCTGGGTGGTCTTGTTATGTCGACATCGGAAGCGACATACAACAGCAATGTCCTCCGTTAGT
This sequence comes from Candidula unifasciata, assembly GCA_905116865.2. NCBI lineage: Eukaryota > Metazoa > Mollusca > Gastropoda > Stylommatophora > Geomitridae > Candidula > Candidula unifasciata. The sequence continues at coordinate 131,554 of CAJHNH020001958.1, read as the reverse complement.
GCGGTACCATACCCACACCGATCGTGTTTGAAGCATTTATAGATGCGGGAGAACACAGCTATGTCATAAGAGTTACCCTGTAACAATCTGAGAGGCTAGGTCAGCGGCTCGTGGGACCCAAACCGTCTTTAAACATATCGAACAGGCGGCTTCTTTTCCCTGTATCATACCCACAACCGATCATAAACAGAAGCCTACTATATAAGATGATTATAGATAGGGAAAACAGAACACACGAGGGACACCAGATAGGAAAATCCACAAATCTTCTTGCGTCCCCAACGAAACTAGCCACCCACCAAAAAACAAACAAACAGGAGACGCCGCTGCTTTTTTTTTTTTTTTACAGACTCGGAAGCACAAAAGAACACAAGAAAAATGACAAAAACCTGACATCGATTTAGATCACAACAGATGGCGCGTCGGTCGGGTGAAGTTGTAGTAATTACTTGATGCAGCTGGAGGTCGTTTACCCCTGTGCTTTCGTTGTATATTTACCCGTTTGGTTTACTAATATTGTCTCTTTTATGGCACCCCTGTATTTTTGCTGTGCTGTTGAATTTATTTGGAATTTGTATCAAGTGCATCTTATAACTTATAATACCTGCTATGTATATTGATCATGTTTTATATAAATAAAAGTCTGTTGAATATCACACTGCGTTGTTCTTATTATTTCAACTATATAAAACACCCTACAAAGTACAAACTGCTGGCTACCTTCCTGTAATAGCCATCCTTTTCCCTCCGGGAATACTGACCAATCAGAATTGACTACTAAAACCCCAGCTGACCAATCAGAACCTTTGAATATTATAAATTCAGGGTACCCATTACTTCTTACCATAAGAGAACCGCGCCCTCTGCAACCTGAAAAAAAATCACTAATCCCTAGGACTGTATGGGGAAATGAAGCATCCGCCACTTTAACCAACAGCTGGCCCTGCACTAAAGAAATATTTACATTTCCCGAAGAAAATACCCTGGGAGAGACAAAATATCGATGTTTATATGTCTGTTCTCTTGTATAGGTTGAGCGGTCGACCTTCGCTACCATGACATAGATGATGATGATGATGCCGGCGCCCAATCTGCCCTTTGTAATATATCCCCGGTCATCATGCCGCCTTCCTAGTCGCCCCGGGTCCCCTGCCCCCGCTGCTCACCTAAATAGTGTTCCTGCCTGCCCCCGTTTTATATAACGCCACCTGTCACCTGCAGTTATGAAGATTTCCTATACCTTTCCCTAAAACCAATCACTTGTGTTGTCATCAGCCTCCCGATCGATATTTACTAAGGACAAAGAGGGAGGCTTACCCGATCGATATTTACTAAGGATAAAGAACAGCCTCCTAGAGAAACCAATCACTTTTGGCCGCCATCTTTTACTAAGGATAAAGAGAGATCGATTTCTGAAATAATACCTCAAAACGACTCCTATACTACTCGCAGTAAGCCGGTATAATTTGCAGTTGATGTTTATAGTCCGAAGGAGACGGACGTGTGGATCCTTGAGGACGCTTTACCCGGGATCCCACGGAAGCAAACGTTGTATAAAGTTGAATCCTTGAGGACGTTTTACCCCGGGACTCCAAGATAGACCTCAGCAGGAAGCTGGTGAATAGTCACAGACCGGCAGTAAGCCGGTATACTTTCATTACTTAATCCAGATTGCAAAGCCGAATACAAAGATAATCGTCTGGATCTCAAGGTCGGACTGCGACCTATCGTGAGGACGTATCAGTCCATGGATGTACGAGCGAGCTTTTGTTGATGTGCTTGATTATTAATTGCATATTTTCTCCTTGTGTTGATCATTGCTATTTGTCAATACACAAATGGAACTTTTAAAGAGAGTTCTCGTTCCGCTACGTTTGGAAGCTTCAGCATTCATCATGTTGTGTTACTCTTGGCCAGTGGCATGTTAAGTGTTGATGCCATTTTGTTACATTGCGACGCCCCTAGTCACCTTTGGTACGCCGCACATCACCACGCAGCCTTTACAGCAGGTCACACTGTACGCCAATGAACATACGCACGTCACAGACCTCTCCACGGTGATCCTCACCCACATGGTGGCACTTTGTGTCATCGGGTGTTTGTCGCTTGTGTGATGTCCTGGTGGGGTAGAAATTCATTCATTCATTCATTCATTCATGAATGTTACAGGTAGGACATTTATTTTAAGAGGGGGGAAATAAGGTGCTGATACTTACTACAAAGTATACACAACAAACAGGTGCTATTAATCACCAACTAGTGTCTTTTACAGTAATGCTGTAAAAAATGCATAGCAGTCTGCAGGTATTGCGTACCGTTTCATACCGCCATAAAAAAAGTCCTGGTCCTAACAATATAGACATATACGTTTATAGTCATAAACAGGACGCTATGTAGCAGCGGCTAGATGCTCGCCTTGGATCCCAAGGTAGTGGGTTTAAATTCGAATGGAGTCCGAATCCGACATTTTTTTTTTTTAAATAACTTTATCCTAGGTTGATCAAGTCTTGAGTGTGTATCAGGTAAAGTTCTGGGAAGTATTCTTGCCTCGCCCCATCCATATGGCTAAGCCAACGCCTTCTTAATTAGGTCATGGTTGAGCCATGCAAGTATTTATCTCTTTGCTACCCTTTTGCTTTTTTCTATCAAGTGCTGTCACTCGTCTTTGGTTCTAGAGTCAGTTCCTTCTAATAACTTTATGGAAATACAGACTGTCTACCTCTAATTTTTCGGAACAACTCACTAACTTGGGCCCAAACACGACCTGATTGGGCGTTTATTCATCCTTTCTGACCTTTCACACGCCCGACTCTCTGTCAAAGGGGTGTCAGGTTGTTTTGTTTTGTATGGTCTGAAAGTTGTATATAGTGTAGTGTTTGTTGTGGGCGGCCGCTGGTGACAGTGCGTATACGATAGCCGTCTCGGATTTTAAGATGGACATGGGCATATTTCAACGGTCACCTTTGGTGTCGACGAGAAGGGCACCGTTGATTTTCTGAAGCAACACAGCGTTTTGGGAGCCACCGCAAAATGCTAAGAAGTTTGAAACCAAGGGGCGTAGAATGCACTCTTTCGTGGGACCTAGGCAGAGTGGTGAAGGAGGGTGGGAGGGTTGTAGTTAGGGCTAGTTGTAGATGTTATGGGATCGTTAAAACCGCTCAGATCCTGTAATATAGAGCACGCATAAGTGGTCGCCGGTTTTACCGTCGACACAATACAGCCTGACACCACTGCCACTAACGCGTCTCAAAGGTTAGGGCGCATGAATGAACGTCTTATCACGTTGTGCCCGGGCCCGACTTCGTAACTAGAATCAATTTTTCTAATCAGTTTAGTTTACGGCTTTCATATGTCTCGAGGAGGACTGCCCCTTTTTTTTTCTTTTATTCTTAGAGTTCACACCATCAAGTACACGATTTTGTTAATTATTTGCTAGAAGCTTTACTGTAATCACCTCTGAATCTTTCATATCCCCACCCCGATGTTTATGGATAATCTTTTCTGAACTATTCAGGATAAAACATTTATATTTCAGGGAATTCCTTAAACAACATTTATTTTACTGTTAAGTATTTCTTTCCCGCAACAACACGGGCACTCAGAGCTTCTGGTGTCTAGGCGTCATATGAATGTCTTTTTTTATGTTTAATGGATATTTTTATGACAGACATCATGTTGAATTTACGTGATTTAGTATATTCTTCTTTAAAAAAAATTTTTTTTTTTTTTACAAATTGTATCACAGGCTACAAAGAGCAAGCTAAGTTACGTTAAGTCAAGAACTGACATCACAGCACTCGGGGCATTCTTATACATGCTCCGTCCTTCATCTTCAGCAACCAGCGTAGAGTTCCAATACTGATGGCACCGGTAACAATCTGGTTAGAGGTCCGTCTCGCCTTTACTCTGAGTGTAGCGAGTCGGCCAAACCCTCTGGTTACATTCAGGTGCCTCATTCTCTCCAGGCTAAAATAATCTTGTTTCTCTACTGATTCCGTTACTTGTTCCCAAAGGGCCTTGACAACATCTGCCCTGGCAGAGCAAGTTTTAACATACGTATGTAAAGCCTGGACAATTAATAAACAAGCCGAACAATATCTTGAGGTCTCAGAGATGTGATTTTACAGAAGAATCCTTAGAATTTCTTGGATAGCTAAGAAGAGCAATCCAGATGTTCCGAAGAAAAAAAAAAAAAACACGAGTGCTCGAAGACGTCTTATCATAGACATCAGAAAGAGACAGCCATCATTGTTTGGTTATGTTACGAAAAGAGGGAAACTGGAACATGTTGTGACCACTGGAAAGATATGTGGAAAAGAGAGAGAGGAGGAGGACAACGTCAGAAGATTTTTGAGTCTTTTGTTATGGCATTAAGGGGTGTCGGAGCACGAACAGATACACGCAGTTGAGGATCGCAGATTGTGGAGAGGCATGATAAGCCAGCTAGCAAGGCTCTTGATGATAATGATCATGTTCTGTTTTTATTGTATGCTGAGGAAAGTTGTTTAGCCTCAACGTTTATTTTGTCATTTGTGAGTGCGATATTATGAAACTGACTAGTTCTGTGTCGTTTTGAGTCATATTTGTTTCGTTGATAACAATGCAAAACCAGCACACCGATGTCCGACACATTTTAACAATACCTCTCAAAGACCCGTATGACGCTGCAAAAGGAAGTCGACATTTGAGGAATCGTCAACAACCGGAGTGTGTTTGTGCAGTGATCATTGCAACAATTCACCATGGTTAGACACTCATTGAACATTATCTGCTGAATGTGTTGTTTGTATATCGTTGTTCAGATAATTCAATCTCTGGTAGATACGCCTCAAGCGATTTCTCGGCTCTGACAGTCGAAGAAGTGTCTTTACTTTGTGTTGTCCCGATTCTAGCTGCCAATTGTAATAATTTTATTATTCTCTAGGGGTCCTACAACTAAACTAAACCAAATGAGATGATGCGCAGCACAAAAGACTTCTCAACTTGCTGTCGTTTAGCCTACCCTGCCTTCTCGTGATGGACTCCACAGTAATCCAATGGAGGGTTGGGCCTTTAACGCCAGTGGGGAATTTGATGGGTCAACTTACAAACGATTCCAAAAAAGTAAAGGGGGAATTCTAAAATCGGGTTTTATCCTGCCTGATCGGTGGGCCAGCTGCCTACTGGGTTGAGCGTATGGTGGAGAAATGCTTAATTTCTGTGCTTTCTGAGGTGTATGCTGCACTGCATATTAATCAAATGGGCTGGCTGCTAAAGAATTGGGCCCTGTACATTCTGGTGGTTTGTCTTGACTGCTGCTTCCCTAACCTATGAATAAAAATTCTAGGGACAAGCTGTGGGTATTGGCACTTCTGGCAGCTGGGCCAGCTGCCTACTGGGTTGAGCGTATGGTGCGTTACTGTGATCTGTAAATTTTATGGAGGAATGCTTAAATGCTTAAATGTTGTGCTTTCTGAGGTGAATGCTGCACTGCATATTAAGAAAATGGGCTGGCTGCTAAAGAATTGGGCCCTGTACATTCTGGTGGTTTGTCTTGACTGCTGCTTCCGTAGCCTATTAATACAAATTCTAGGGACAAGCTGTGGGTATTGACACTTCTGGCAGCTGCCTTATGCATTTGATGTGCAAGCTGTTAGATTTTGCTTGGAGTTTGTAAGTAACCTTCAGTCCCTAGGAACCATGAAGTTGTGCGGCTGATTTTGAGAACAGTGTCTGCTGTGACTTCAAAGTTCTGTGTGGGAATGGCAGTATATCTCTGCAGCATAGGCACATACAATCTTTTATACTATATTATTATACTGAGGTTGGTTTTCTCTCATATAACTCCTGTGGAGTTTGCTGCGTTTGTCCTATTGCAAACGTTGATAGCCAGTCTTTTAGTCTCCCTTCATAGGAGTTGGTCTGTAGTTGATCTCTCCCACATGTCTTTGTCAATGTTGGTATCTTTCAGGTCATGTTTGCATATGTTAAAGCAGCCTTAGCCTTCCTGCAGATCCACCCCTGTTACGAGTTGACCGTGTTGGGACTGCTGTCTGACTTTTGACACGTGAAAGCGTTGAGCATTGTATGATTTTTACTGGCACAAGAATAGAGTAATTATAGGGATAACCCATGTACGATGAAGTTAGAACCCTGCCTGATTGGTTTAATAATTTTATTTGTTTCAGCTAACGTTATTATATACATTGAATGATTGTGTTCCTAGTGAATCCAGCTTTTTGTCTCATGTTTTGTCCCACTGTTGCTGTTGCATGTATTCTGTTGAACATGCAGCTCATATTTGTTCATCTATATACCTATTAGTACTGTGTAATAATCCTGGTGACCTCATTCACATGAATAATTTATTTTACTTGGTATAATATTATTATTTGTAGTGCAAGAGGTTGAATGGAATTCAGTTTATCACTCGTGGAATGATAATTGTGGCACATCTAGAAGTATGCTTAGCATCCTAGGAGGTTATGATGCAGATACATAGATACATTAATTAGATAACAGTAATAACCAAGGAACGGTAACAGAGAATTAAAGTATCCCATAGTAGTTTTTGTCCCTACACATATCTAATACACATCTGCAGTATGTCCTGTCCCCATACTCTGATCTTTTCTGTTTAACATACTTCATATATTTACTTGCCTCATTAATTCTGTTTTTTTAATATATTTATTTTTAAAACTAAGCTTGTTACTATTGTTATGCTTTGTCACTTATCTGTCATTTTGTTATTACTTGTATTTTTATTGCTCACTGATGCGCATGCACACACATACTAGTTTTACAATTTGGCTTTGCCCTCTGAGAGATTCAAACTCATATTTTATTATATTTATCATAATTAATTTTATTCTTGCTGGTATCATGGGAGCCGCTGTGGTGTAGCCGCTAGACACTCACCTGCGGATCCTAAGGGCTTGGGTTCAGATCCTGACAGAGCTACAGTGTTTTCAAAAATGACCTTGACTTCCAGGTCAAACCAGAGTTGAATAGGTACCAGATAAAGTCCTGGGAGAATGTGGTTGGTCAGCGGGAAGTTGACCACATCACCCACCGAATGTCGAAACGTCTATAAAATATAGATCTAGCCCTATATGCCCAATGCACCTAAACACGTGAAAACTATACTGTAAAAGGGCACAACGCAATTACATCTTCGGGTGAATGCAGAAGTACTTAATACCTGGGTAATTTCTTCACATCGTTTATTCTAATTTATTTAATACCTATTATTCTTACCTTCTGAAGTTCCTTCAAATCCTGTTTTTTTTGGTTGTTGTCCATGATCCGAAGTACATTTATGTTTTTATTTTTTTAAAAGAGATTTGGGGGGGGGGGGGGGGGGAGATTGCCTTAGTAAACATTCTTTAAATCTAATGTTGGGAATTTAATGAAAGTTACAGTGAACCATACCTCAGGTAACAGCCACATAATGTAGTCCATCAGTTAATAATAATATTAAAAGTTCAATTAATAGTTTTGAAAGATGAAAGTAGCACAGAATCCTCTTCATTTCCTCTTTTACCGCTTCAGGTGTTGAGATTCTGCTTCTTGCTCTTCTGTCCATCTCGACCATAGACACATCATGCTTTTATAGAGTTTTTCTCTGTTTTCTTTTCATCTTGTTCTTGGTCTACTTTGTGTTCTCGGTTCTTCTCCTCTATTGGTGTGTGCCTTGTGTATGTTGTGGCGTCACAAGGCGTTCTAAGCAGGCAGACCACTTGATTTGCTGTGTTTGCGTGTAATTTAGAATTAGTTCTGCGCCGAATTTTTTTCTCTTGTGACCTTGTTTCTGATTTTATCTCTCCTATTCACCCCTGCAGCCTTTCTGAGACATCTCATTTCTGTGGTTACTAATATCTTTAAGGGTTTTTTGAGTGACTATATCACAGAATGACATGTTTTAATGTAACGTTGTTGCTGTTCACCCTTTTAGAGGAGTCCTTGTGACAAACATTACTTACTTAGTCGCTCCTCTTCTACCTTGGGGTGTAGATGTTTGCCAGAGAGATCACCAGACGTCTCTATCAGCCATTTTCTTTCTGGCTTTGTTCCATTCCAGTCCTCTGTCAGTTAGGGACTGTCAGATGTGACAAACATACACATGTCTTTTCTATTTTCAGAATGTGTGTACACATAGATTGAAAGATGCTTATCAGTATTTAAACACATAGGTACAGCTGAATACTGCCGTTGACAATACATCATGTATGTTTTACTAATTGTTATTGTTAACATCTTTAATACATTTTCAGGTTGTATGCTCTTGCTGCTGGCATCATTGGTTTCGTTCTCATTAGAATACAAAACCATTTAATTCTTTGTTTCTCAATAAATGTGACGATGGGTTTTGTTCCAGCAGTTCTTGTGATCACATTGTTTCTCACTCGATATCTCATCTCACAGGTGGTTAGTTTTCTCTCGTGTTCTTTTGTCAATGTTCAAGTCTGACATTGGTAACTGAAATATAAATATTGTATTTATAATTTGTCTTTTTTGGGGTCTCCATTGGGATAGCAGGTGTTTTAAAATTGTAGCAAGTTGATATGTGACATTGTCGGCTTGTTGAAGGAATTGATATATTAGTAATTTATGAGATATTTGTCACTACAAGCCATTTGGAATCATTGTGATATATGTTGTTCTGTTGTTTCTGTTTTTGCATTTGTATATCTTTAGTATTTAGATATTTATCTCCTTCTTCTTCTTCTTTTGTTTGCTTGAAATAGATTATCTATATCTGCAATGTTGGTTCTGCTATGAACTTCAGTGTCATTTATAATTCAATCAGCGACCATTTTTTAAATGTATTTTTCAGGGTAATGAAAATAGCCTTCCCATGGAACTGTGTTCCACATGTAAGTAGATGTTTCCTTTTTCGTAAATTCTGTGGATTTTTCTGGTTTGTGTTTTGTGGTATTTAATATTTTATGCTAAGGCAACAGATTCTCTGGTGCCATATTTTATTTTACTGGCTTGAAGTGATGGGATATAAGTATGTAATAGGCCGCAGCTTTACGAGGTGAGGAGAGTGATTTCCTTTCCTCCCTGCTTTAAATTTCCCGAGAAGCTTTCCCAAATCAGGAAGGGATTGAGAATAAAGGGAAAAATGATTGCGTAAAGGTTGAGAGCTGAGCGTTTGAAGAAGCCTGCTAAATACATGTGATAACAACAGTGGTCCTGAAATCTTAGGCTCTGATTGTGGAAGACTTCCTAACGCGGGCAAGTATTGTTAGTCATACTAGCCATCGCGCTGCAGTTGGCATGCCTCCCCATAGCTTAGAATATAACACTGTTTTCTGGAAAGAGGGAAAGGCACCAACCAACTTTGCCGCTGTGACACCCTCAAGCTCTGGATTATTTGCTTTCAAGATTAGATGACAGAGTCCTTTATTATGTGAAATGTTAGACCTTCTCGTATTTTATAGAACACGGCATGGTGGGATTGAGCGGGTGGTAGTTTTGCTTCTCACGGTCTTTCTTTCTTAGAAAGTTCAAAGAAAATTATTAAGTACTAATTCTAAGTGCCATGTTAAAGTGGTTTTGTGGCTTTGAGGTTAGTGAAATCGTTTCACTGTGCACTCTTCAGCGTTTAACAGGGTTTCATTCCTGTGGTTAGTGGTTTTCCCCCCCCAAAAAAAGTACAGTTCTCATGGCTTTTAGACAGTGGTACGATAGTTGCACTGTGCACTCTTCTTCAACAGTTTAACAGGGGTTTCATTCCGCCCCCCCAAAAAAAAAGTACAGTTCTCATGGCTTTTAGACAGTGGTACGATAGTTGCACTGTGCACTCTTCAACGTTTAACAGGGTTTCATTCCCCCCCCCCCCAAAAAAAGTACAGTTCTCATGGTTTTTAGACAGTGGTACGATAGTTGCACTGTGCACTCTTCAGCGTTTAACAGGGTTTCATTCCCCCCCCCCCCCAAAAAAAGTACAGTTCTCATGGTTTTTAGACAGTGGTACGATAGTTGCACTGTGCACTCTTCAACGTTTAACAGGGTTTCATTCCCCCCCCCCCCCCCCCCAAAAAAAAGTACAGTTCTCATGGTTTTTAGACAGTGGTACGATAGTTGCACTGTGCACTCTTCAACGTTTAACAGGGTTTTCATTCCCCCCCCCCCCAAAAAAAGTACAGTTCTCATGGTTTTTAGACAGTGGTACGATAGTTGCACTGTGCACTCTTCAACGTTTAACAGGGTTTCATTCCCCCCCCCCCCCCAAAAAAAGTACAGTTCTCATGGTTTTTAGACAGTGGTACGATAGTTGCACTGTGCACTCTTCAACGTTTAACAGGGTTTCATTCCCCCCCCCAAAAAGTACAGTTCTCATGGCTTTTAGACAGTGGTACGATAGTTGCACTGTGCACTCTTCAAACGTTTAACAGGGTTTCATTCCCCCCCCCCCCCCCCCCCCAAAAAAGTACAGTTCTCATGGTTTTTAGACAGTGGTACGATTAGTCACTCACTGTGCACTCGAATGTTTTGCAACAGGGTTTCATTCCTGTGGTTTAGTGGGTTTCCCCCCCCCCCCAAAAAAGTACAGTTCTCATGGCTTTTAGACAGTGGTACGATAGTTGCACTGTGCACTCTTCAACGTTTAACAGGGTTTCATTTCCCCCCCCCCCCCCCCAAAAAAAAAGTACAGTTCTCATGGCTTTTAGACAGTGGTACGATAGTTGCACTGTGCACTCTTCAACGTTTAACAGGGTTTCATTCCTTTCATTCCCCCCCCCCCCCCCAAAAAAAGTACAGTTCTCATGGCTTTTTTAGACAGTGGTACGATAGTTGCACTGTGCACTCTTCAACGTTTAACAGGGTTTCATTCATTCCCCCCCCCCCCCCCCCCCCCCCCCCAAAAAAAGTACAGTTCTCATGGTTTTTAGACAGTGGTACGATAGTTGCACTGTGCACTCTTCAGCGTTTAACAGGGTTTCATTCCTGTGGTTAGTGGTTTCCCCCCAAAAAAAGTACAGTTCTCATGGCTTTTAGACAGTGGTACGATAGTTGCACTGTGCACTCTTCAACGTTTAACAGGGTTTCATTCCCCCCCAAAAAAGTACAGTTCTCATGGCTTTTAGACAGTGGTACGATAGTTGCACTGTGCACTCTTCAACGTTTAACAGGGTTTCATTCCTGTGGTTAGTGGTTTCCCCCCCAAAAAAGTACAGTTCTCATGGCTTTTAGACAGTGGTACGATAGTTGCACTGTGCACTCTTCAACGTTTAACAGGGTTTCATTCCTGTGGTTAGTGGTTCCCCCCCCAAAAAAAAAAGTACAGTTCTCATGGTTTTTAGACAGTGGTACGATAGTTGCACTGTGCACTCTTCAACGTTTAACAGGGTTTCATTCCTGTGGTTTCTCAGTGGTGGTTCTTTTTCCCCCCCCCCCCCCCCCCAAAAAAAAGTACAGTTCTCATGGTTTTTAGACAGTGGTACGATAGTTGCACTGTGCACTCTTCAACGTTTAACAGGGTTTCATTCCTGTGGTTAGTGGTTTCCCCCCCAAAAAAGTACAGTTCTCATGGCTTTTAGACAGTGGTACGATAGTTGCACTGTGCACTCTTCAACGTTTAACAGGGTTTCATTCCCCCCCCCAAAAAAAAAGTACAGTTCTCATGGCTTTTAGACAGTGGTACGATAGTTGCACTGTGCACTCTTCAACGTTTAACAGGGTTTCATTCCTGTGGTTAGTGGTTTCCCCCCCCCCCCCCCCCCCCCCCCCCCCCCAAAAAAAAGTACAGTTCTCATGGTTTTTAGACAGTGGTACGATAGTTGCACTGTGCACTCTTCAGCGTTTAACAGGGTTTTTCATTCCTGTGGTTAGTGGTTCCCCCCCCCCCCCCCCCCCCCCCCCCCCCCCAAAAAAGTACAGTTCTCATGGTTTTTAGACAGTGGTACGATAGTTGCACTGTGCACTCTTCAACGTTTAACAGGGTTTCATTCCTGTGGTTAGTGGTTTCCCCCCAAAAAAAGTACAGTTCTCATGGCTTTTAGACAGTGGTACGATAGTTGCACTGTGCACTCTTCAACGTTTAACAGGGTTTCATTCCTGTGGTTAGTGGTTCCCCCCCCCCCAAAAAAAAAGTACAGTTCTCATGGTTTTTAGACAGTGGTACGATAGTTGCACTGTGCACTCTTCAACGTTTAACAGGGTTTCATTCCTGTGGTTAGTGGTTCCCCCCCCCCCCCCCCCCCCCCCAAAAAAAAAAGTACAGTTCTCATGGTTTTTAGACAGTGGTACGATAGTTGTACTGTGCACTCTTCAACGTTTAACAGGGTTTCATTCCTGTGGTTAGTGGTTTCCCCCCCAAAAAAAAGTACAGTTCTCATGGCTTTTAGACAGTGGTACAATAGTTGCACTGTGCACTCTTCAGCGTTTAACAGGGTTTCATTCCTGTGGTTAGTGGTTTCCCCCCCCCCCCCCCCCCCCCCCCCCCCCCCCCCCCCCCCCCCACTCTTCCCGGGTTTCATTCCAGTGGTTTTCCCCCCCCCCCCCCCCCAAAAAAAGTACAGTTCTCATGGCTTTTAGACAGTGGTACGGTTTCCTCCGAAGTCGGAGTACATCTGCCGGAGAGGCGGGGAACGAGAACTGCAAACAAATAAGCCAGTAAAACGGATGTACACCCAAAACTCAGGTCAAGGTAAAAGTCAAAAGTCTATTTTGGACGAACAACCGCGACTTACCGCCGGAATTCACAGCCGGTGAACAAGAAGAAGAAGAAGAAGAAGAAGACAGTGGTACGATAGTTGCACTGTGCAGGAATTTAGGGTCTCACCATGTAATATCCATGTTGATCCGATGTTCAAAACCTCAAACCTCTAGGAGCATCATTTGTGCATTTGGTTATGAACATTACAGGGAGCCACATGGATACGCTATCTGCAGGAGTGCAGAACAATAAATGGGTGGATATTGTTTAATGTGCTACAAAAGTGACAGCGACATGAACACTAATAATGAACAAGGTAGACTTTCTGAAGACTGAGTGAAAGCTGGTGTAAGGTACAGTGTAAAATGAAATGTCTGTTAGGTGGTGCAAATTTAAAGTTGAGAGTGGATCTAGCAAGAAAGGGTCTATGGGAGGGAGAATATGGCATTTGCGCAATCAGAGTGCTACGGAAACAGTCAGCATCCCCCCAGGGAGGTTTGACAACCTTCACAGCATGGGGTCTCCATGGCAAAGTGGTCTCCATGGCAAAGTGGTCAAGCCATTTGCCTTGCGCTCTGAAGGTTGTAGGTTCGTTTCACGGTAGCACTGTGCATTTTTTATGGAGATCCCTGGGGATCGTCGCCGGAGCTACGGAGGTCAGGCTCTGTGCCATGCTCTCAGCAGGCAGCTAACTGTTCTGAGAAAAGAGAGACTGATCCAAATAGCATAAAACCTGGTGCTATGAAGTCAGTCCTCTCACCTTTATCTTTACCTTTACAGCATGAAGTCCTTGGCCTAATCACTTCCCTCACAGAGTTTTTTTTATAGAAGAAGAAGGAAAATTGAATGTTTTTCTATTAGATACTTGATTTTACTGTGATTGTTAGGAAAGTGTATTGCATATCTGTTCCTTTTCAGTTGATATGGATGAAATAAAACGTCTGGGAAAACGCTTTAGGAAGTTGGATCTTGACAACTCTGGAGCTCTTAGCATTGATGAGTTTATGTCATTGCCAGAATTGCATCAGAACCCACTTGTTCAGAGAGTCATAGATATATTTGACACAGATGGCAATGGAGAAGTTGATTTTAAAGGTATTGAATCTTTATATTCATTGATTACATTTATTGAAAAACAAAGACTGAAATGGTTTGGCCACTTAATGAGAATGTGACAGTTAGTGGTGCCATCGAAATTGGAACTCTTCGCTAGATGCTGAAGATGGGGGAAGGAGTCCCTGATAACCTTGGGACCCCACAACATAACAGTGTACCGGGCACCCAAGCGTGCCCTAGCTCTAATACTGATCATCGGTTACCTACAATGCCTAGCGGCACTAAGCAGAATATGGATGAGAGAAAGAAGAATCTTTCTGTGGAAAAATCATAAGCACACCTACCTTGTCATCATTATGGTCATATAAAGCACAGTGTGTCGTTGGTTTACCAGTTCCTACTGTCTAATCACGTGATTTCAAAACTATGCGCCGCGGCACATCTTGGATCCGTCGCCGCGGCACATCTTGGATCCGTGATTTCAAAACTATGCGCCGCCGCACATCTTGGATCCGCGACCTCTTCACAGGGGCACTGCAAAATATTTGAAGATTCACAAGTTTAATTTTTTTAAAATCTCTTACATACGAATAGTCATACTTTTACTTAGGTTAGGGCGCCGTGGAAAATTTTTTATTGAAAAAAGGGGCAGCGGCTCAGAAAAGTTTGGGAAACACTGGTCTAATCAGTTCCCTCTACCTCTGTTGGTCAGGTGCAGGGGACTTGATGTTTGCCTGCTTGAGGCCTGTCCGTTCAGCCAAATTCTGTATCCAGGTCTATCTTTGTCTCTCTTTTCTTCCCCTCTGCTAAGCCCTGTATTTTCATTTTACATCTACCTTATGTATATTGGGTGACGTGGTAGTGCATCAACTGTACGCTTGTACCCAGAGATCTAGGGTTCAAATCCACATCACACTATCCACAAGGTAGATTGTTCCAGAATCAGTGGCCAACCCAGACACCAAGTAAAAATAATCAGGGAAGTAAAGGTAGTGGGCATGATGTTAATCTCCCCACCCATTGAATTCCAATTCGTCTGTAAAATGTATGTCTACCACTATATGCCCAAAACTCTAAAGGTGTGAAAAAGGTCTTTTGTTTATAGCACCTTTTGAATAAGATGCAGCAGGCAAAACAAGAAGAGACTGTGTCACCAACGAAGAACTAAGAACAATGGTAGGCACAGTACCGGTATATGATTTCGTAGATCATCACATAATCAAAGGTTTTTGTTATCTGGTCAGAATGGAACAAAATCGACTCACAGAAGACAATCAAATGATTCTCCAGTGGATCCCGGATCACTGCGGCATACTAGGAAATGAGTTAGCAGACAGACTTGCAAAAAATGGAACAAAGGAGAAACAACACGCCCATTCATTGTCATTACCAGAAATCAGAACACTTATCAAAGGAAAATACAAGGGTTTGTGGAGAGAACAAGCTAACAGTAAACATCCACAAGACCCCATGAGCAGACTCAACAGAAAGCAACATACAACAATTTTCCGTCTACAAACAGGACACTGCAGGCTCAACTACCACATGCATACAATTAAGATTGTACAGTCCCCCCCAGTGTGCCTGTCAAACAGGACCCCAAACACCTCATCACATTCTGCAGATCTGCCCACTCTACCTGCAACTTCGAAAAGACACCTGGCCTCAAGAGCAAAGTGTGCAGAGCAAGCTATGTGGAACCATGCAGGACCTGCTGCTGACATGTGAGTCCATAGAGGCAACCCGCCTGATGGTCTGATCTGAGCATTCGAAACCGAACACAAAGAAGAAGAAGAAGAACAACAACAACAACAAAATCAGCCAGCAGCTAGAGCGTACTACATGAGAACAGCAGGCTACAAGACAAGAGCTCCACCAAGGGACATTAACGCAAGCTGCGCAACAAAAAGGAAACTGCATATAACACCTCTGTTTGATACTTCAGGGTAAAAGCTGTAGGACAAAAGAAGAAAAAAAAAAGTGGATTTTCTGGCTACAAATGCCATAGCCATGGGAATACTCATACTGGGCAAAGGAGACATTCTGAAGACCATTTATGAACAAATGCTGAAAGAAGTCACGAGGTTAGATGAAATATATGTTCAATAATGTGTGAATGAAAAATTATCAAATATGTTGTAAAAGGCGACTAATTAGGAATGTTTCCCCCTCCAGAGTTGGGGCGCGAGGAACCAGCAGTCTGCATGCAAGGAAGCTAGACCTGTAAAAAAAAAAAAAAATAAGGGAGATGTATGAAGAATTCAAATTCTGAAACAAAACTGAAATCTAGAAGTTGAGGAACAACCAGAACTCTCTTGAAGTTTACAGGTGGTGATCGCTGAGAGAAGAAATAGAAGAAGAAGAAGAAGGTGTGAAAATGATCATTTACTTGTTTATTGTCAACATATTTTCTGTATCACGTTTTACATTTCCCACAGTTCAGACATTCTGAATTCCATACTTGATTACTGTGATCATTCTGATTGTGGTGTTATAATTTGTCTTCCACAGAATTTATTGAAGGAATTTCCCAATTTAGTGTCAAAGGTGATAAAGAGTCAAAACTGCGATGTAAGTTAAAACCTTTTTGTTGTGAGTTTGAGGTGTTGTGTTTATGATTTAATTATGTAACATGATTGATTTAAAATGCTGATGCGACTGAGTGAGAATGCACTACAAAATATATTTTTGTAGAATTTCACTCAGTGTGGCTTGCTTAGTATTTCTTCTTCTTTTTTGTTCACCTTAAAAGGGTGGTTGGTATTAAATGTTATTATTTACAGCTAGGCTGCGATATCTGTGCAAGGCCAGACACATCCAGTTTCACCAGAACATTAATCAGTTAACCTTTTACAACATGCTTATTAAGGGGCAGTGGGGTTGGAACCAACTGGGGGGCCTTCATAGTGAAGGGGTGCAGCTGTCTGCCTTACGCTCTGCTTTGAAGGTTGTGGGTTCATTTCACGGCTGAAAGTTCACGAGTGCAATTTTTATAGAGATACCTGGGCATCGTTGCCGGAGCCACGGAGTTTGTGCCTTTTTGCGGTGCTTTCGGCAGGAGAGAGACTGAGCGGTATAGGATAAAACATGGTGCAATGTAGTCGATCCTCTCGACATTAACCTTAAACCTTTTGGGGTTGAAACCAACACTGGGAACTTAGTGTTTAGTTTGAGTTAATACTTTGGGGGGGGGGGGGGGGGGGATTTGGTACTGAAATAATATTTTATGATTGGTTTTTGTTTTACTTTACTGTTTGATGCTTCCACATTTAAGTGTGAGATAACAAGTTAGAATCATCACTTACTTTTTTGTTTGAAATTTATTTCACTTCTAACAGTTGCATTCAAAATTTATGACATGGACAAAGATGGTTATATATCCAACGGGGAACTGTTTCAAGTATTAAAGATGATGGTTGGAAATAACCTGAGAGACACCCAACTCCAGCAGATAGTGGACAAAACTATTATCCATGCTGACGCTGATGGCGACGGAAAGATCTCTTTTGAGGAATTTTGTGATGTAAGTAAATACAGCTTTTTCTGTGTAGTTCTACAGTGTTGTATACCATTGTCATTGTATACTTCTTGTGTGTGTTCTCACTGCCAGTAGTTTTAAGATGAGAGGGCCGCATTTCTCTATGAAGGCTGACTCACTTACATTTAACCCCACCAGGACAGTACAATGAGGGACCAACACCTGATGGCACAAAGTGCCACCATTCGGATGAGGATCACCCAGGCATGTCTCAGAAACCCTGATCAGCCGTTAGGTTATATTAGGGACCCCAACTACAGCCTGAGTAGGGCTTCAAAATAATGAATTGCATCCCACTTTGGGATGAGAATATTGACATGAAGGCTGTGGTGCAACAGTTGCTTTCCACTGATCCATGCAGCTTCATTTCCACCAGAATGCTAACTCTTCAGATCTGGTATCTCCCTACGGCATGTAAGGAGCATATCTGCAGCACAAATTCAGTATTCTGTGTTACCAATCCACATGGGAAAAGTTTTGAGTCACCAATCTTACATTTCTTGAACATATGGCTGTCTAATCTGTTGGGTCCAGTTTGCAGTCTAAATATAGTGGTCTATTACTTTCGTGAACCCACGGCCTTCCGATCTGCAGGCGAACAAAGACAGCAAATCAAATGGTTTGCCCATTTGGAGAGAATGCCTTCTGATGCTATACCATACAAGACATATACCAAAAGAGGAGAGGGCAAGAGGTAGACCAAGAACCAGATGGGAAGATAACATCAGAAAAACTCTACAGCACCACCATGTGTCTATGGTCGAAGCAGCCAGAAGAGCACGAAGCAGGACCTCATATCTCCCTCGACACCCGAAGTGGTAAAAGAGGACGTAAAGAAGAAGAAGAAGAATGCATAATCAATCAGGTGCTATCTCTGTACACTCTGTGACTGCTATTTATCCTTTTCTTGATGTTGTCTTCTCATTTGTATCACTGCCTACAATTTTTTCGCTATCACCTTTGGCTTTTTCCTCCAGTATGGGTTTTAAAAGTGTGTAATGGTTTTTAATGTGGCTTAAAATTTCACTAGTCTCAGCTTTTCTTTTTTTTTTTTTAAACTCCCAGGCTCACTAGAACCTTTGTATTCAATTGTTTTTGCTTCCATGAAATATAACCTATTTAACACCCTATTCTTTTGTTTATCCACATCTCCAGAGACTCAGTTCACTTTTCTAGTTACCTGTTCATTGTCCAGGTTTCTGTACATATTACAATTATTTATGTATTTTTATTTCAAAATAATATATATATATATATATATGCGTGTGTGTGTGCATCTGTGTGTGTGTGCGCACGTGTGTATGTGCATGTGTGTGTAAATAAAGACCATTTTCTAAGCCTTCAGGCATTTTGGGCATATAGGGCTAAATCTATATTTTATTAATCAATTGGCACTCAGTCTGTGATGTGGTCAACAACAGGTCAGCAGCCTTTACTTCTCAGGACTTTACCTAGTACCCACTTAACGTTGGATCCACCTGGCAGTCAAGGTCATAAAAAAAAAAAAAAACCAGGCACTGGTGAGATTCAAACCCATGACCTTTAGATCCATAAGCGATTATCTAGTTGTCACACTATAAATGTGTATATATGTGTGTGTACTACAAAGTGAAACACGCTGACATTATTTATTGGTGTTTTTCTGCAGGTCGTAGGAAATATGGATGTTCACAAGAAAATGGTTGTGGACGTGTAGGAGATTGGTATCAACAATTGCAAGTCTCTGTTTCTAAGCTACTTTAGCAAATATTTCAGCTCAGTTCTTTTAATCTCTAAGACATACTCATTTGAGAGTGGATGTGATCAAATTGAAGTATGCGTCATGAAGTCATTATGATTTGTGTCTGAAAATAATCATCTGCCGAATTTCATATCATGAACACCCCATATGCTGCATAATAATTGTTGGCTTGTTAGGTCATTTCTTCCCTTAACTCTTTTCACTACTAGAAAGTTTTACAGGAGATATCAGAGTGAAGAAATAACCGAGATGTTAAAGTTGAGAAGATCGATTTCATTTCATTGGGTTTTAACCCATGTGGCTCAATCTCTGTCTGCAGAATGCCTAGCTGCCCTCCAAATGTTGCACAAAGCATGAACTCAGTAGCTTTGACAACATCCTCTCCGGGTCTCGGTAAAAATTGTGTTTGTGAAATTACTGATGCAGCCGGGAAATGAACCCAGACCCTCAGCTTTAGAACGTGAGGCAATTGGCCTGACAAATTTACCACGAAAACCCTCATTTTTAACCAAGATGAAAATCATGAATGCATTACTTTCAAAATGGCAGAGTGCACAGGTGGCGATCCGGCTTGGAGCGACGTATGAGAGGAAGAGAGTGATGAGTTTATAATCTGTGTGCTACGGAAACAGTTAGCATCTACACCTTAAGACATTTACTGCGGGAGATGGAGCACCTAAGGGTATGCCCGATGTATGATGATGTCGATACGTAAATCAGTGAACACTGTGGTAGTGACCATATGGGAAGCCAAACTTCTCTAGCATGTTGTGATAAAATGTTAAAAGCAGGAAAGCACATCATGGCCTAGATTCATTCACCAATCAGATGTTGTTCGATACTAAAAAGGTTTATAGATTATTGATATGTAAAATAGCTTGTCGCATATTTTGTTAGAAGTGTAGGTGTTTTGATGGATTGCTTTTTCTGGTCTGTCTTCATGTTAAAGATTTAATACTAAATTGAATGTTGAAAAGTAGCTGATTTTAATATCACCGTCTCTGATATTTTTTAAAACTTTTGTTTGTTTGTTTGACATTTTAAAAATAACCACTGCTTTAAAATTAAGAGCAGTGAAGGCTTTTTATTCTGCACTCACTCTTAAAAGTGTGTTTGGCACGTTGGGTTGAGGATACAGCTAGGCTGCTATATCTGCTGCGTTTGACCTCTTAACACATCTGATTTAACCAAATCATCAGTCATTTTTTTGCAGCATGCGAATTTAGGTACAGTGGGTCTATCGCCCCTCCTCCCCTACCCCCACACCCCTCCACAAACCACTTCTAGAAATTCGGTCCCAGAACCCACATGGGAAGTTTTGTAAGTAGCAGCAAACTGGCAGTGTGTTTGAAGACAACACATCAAATTTCCATAGTAGGCCAAAGTCAGGTGTCGCTATCCCATAGTTACTTAATGTTCAGCAGTTGTACTCATGTGTCATAAGCAGATTGCTGGAGCCTCTTTGGACATTATATTGGAGGGCCACGAGAATTACTCAACCCTTTTAACTCATGTGTTGACTGATTTGACATGTCTGCTGTATGTGAGCCATAGTCACTATGGCTTGAACAGACTTTGGACATACTAAACATCACTATGGTTTAAAAAAACTGTGGACATATTGAACATCACTTTGGTTTAAAAAAAACTGTGGACAAATTAAACATCACTGTGGTTTAAAAAAAACTGTGGACATATTAAACATCACTATGGTTTAAAAAAAACTGTGGACATATTAAACATCACTATGGTTTAAAAAAAAACTATGGACAAATTAAACATCACTATGGTTTAAAAAAAAACTATGGACAAATTAAACAT
This sequence comes from Candidula unifasciata, assembly GCA_905116865.2. Lineage (NCBI taxonomy): Eukaryota > Metazoa > Mollusca > Gastropoda > Stylommatophora > Geomitridae > Candidula > Candidula unifasciata. The sequence continues at coordinate 110,749 of CAJHNH020001958.1, read as the reverse complement.
CAGTATGGCTTAAAAAGACACAGTTGAGAGCATCATACCAGGTAAAAGAGGATAGGGGCAGACTAGCAAGACGGTGGGGATGTTTTGTAAAAGATCTGCTATATGATGATGATGTGAATAGTTTATGTATTTGTAAAAGTGTCATTTGTTTTCTTACTTTGACTTCCAGTAATACTGTCATATCTAGAGAGTGTAATTTGCTTATGCTATTTATTTGTTTATCTTGTAACTAGCTATATCCAATAAGGTATTTTTTTTTATTGATTGGACAGAGTAATTGATCAGTTAAGTAGTTGAGTTTATAAGAAATACACTTACTGTAAAATTTACGGCATCAGATAAAAGGCAGTGTGTCTGTCAATGTGATCTGATTATATAATATTTATGTTACTGGGAAGTTAAACATAGCGGTCACCATTTACATATAAGTCCATGTGTTTGTACATGTGTAAATATTGTAAAGCTATGAAGGATAACAAAACTAGCCGTAGTAAATACTGCTATATGGTGTGTGTTTGCAGTAGGGGATAGGTGATCACATGTGTACTAGATCATGAGAGTAGGTATGGTTACAACTCTCCATTTAATCTTCTCTACTTTCAAGAAGTTTCTGGCACAACCATTTGAATTGGACCCCAGTTGCTAATTTAGTTGTACAAATATCTCCCTGGTTGGGGATTTAACTAAAGCCCGGATCAACAAATGACCCTTAGATAAATTAGTAGTGGATGTATTTCTCTATTTGATGAGTGTAAACCCACATCTTTACATAAAGCAATTATTTTATAAAACTATTTACAATACAAATGTTATTGTAAGCTTCGTAACGTTGCATAGTCTACATTGGCATGGTGATTTTTAGTTTAATTAACTTTAGAGGTGGCAAAGATTTTTCTCATGAGTTGAGTTGATTCGAAAACCCACATCACAGCACTTGGGGCATTCCCGTAAGCGTTCCGTCCCCATCCTTAACAGCCAGTAAAGAGTTCCTATTCTAATGGTGCCAGTAACATTCTGATTAAACGTCCGTCTTACCTTTCCTTTGAGCCTCGAGCATCTGCCAGAAGCTCTCGTCACTCCCCGCTGCACCAATCTTACCAGACTGTGGTGATCCATCTGCTCCTCCGAACTGTACACGCTCTCCCACAAGGCACTAACCACGTCTGCCTTATCATGCATCAGTATTCCACCAATTTATGCAGAGCCAGCCAGTCTGTCCGCCTGTTCATTTCCCAACACACCAGGAGAGAGATTTTTCTCATAAAAATAAAAAAAGCTATCTGCATCATATCAATAGTCAGCATTCCTCTGCCCTCGCTGTAATAGATTTTTGATATAGTCTTCTTCTTCTTCTTTGCGTTCACCAGCTGTACACTCTGGTGTAAAGTTCTGGTTGTTCGTCCACTTCTGGACTGCAGTCCTGCTCCAGAACCTGAGTGTTGCGTGTGCATCAGTTTTACAGATCTGATTCAATTGAATGCAGACTGCTGGTTCCTTGCCTCTAGGCAGATGCACTCCGACTTCAAAGGAAGCTCCCCAGTTAGTCGACTCTTACGACATGCTTTTGGGGAGGCAGTGGGTCTATTCTTGTTTTTCCCACAATAGGGCCCCGGAACCCACACGGTTTTTTTTTTGGATATAGTGTCATGGGCTCCTAGATCACCAAGTGTTCTACAGCTTGGCATCAGTTATACACATCATATACTTGAGATCTCCAACAGCATCAGTTATACACATCATATACTTGAGATCTCCAACAGCATCAGTTATACACATCATATACTTGAGATCTCCAACAGCATCAGTTATACACATCATATACTTGAGATCTCCAACAGCATCAGTTATACACATCATATACTTGAGATCTCCAACAGCATCAGTTATACACATCATATACTTGAGATCTCCAACAGCATCAGTTATACACATTCAATATACTTGAGATCTCCAACAGCATCAGTTATACACATCATATACTTGAGATCTCCAACAGCATCAGTTATACACATCATATACTTGAGATCTCCAACAGCATCAGTTATACACATCATATACTTGAGATCTCCAACAGCATCAGTTCTTGTGTGTTTATTACATACCTTATATGAGACAGCCCTGTAATATGCTTTAATTCTCATGTCCCATAATAGTTTTTAAAATGTGTCTTTTTAAATTCCGAGCACTAAATGTCTTAGTTGGAAAAAGGTTTATTTCAACGTAAAGGGAAATAATCACCACATACAAACGGATCAAATAATAAACTGATTTCCTTTCCTGTGACCATTTAAAAGTGGTTATGGTCACTTTATCACAAAGATCAGTGTGACGTAGTTATGAAAGTGTGGCTAATCCAAAGTTAATTAAAACCCCCCCCCCCCACCCCCCCCCTCCCCCCCTTTCCTCCCAAAACTATCAAACAATTTTTTCGTAAAAATCATATCCACCTTGTCTACACACAGTATGCAGGTGCAGCCAGTACCTCTCCTTATGGGATGCAATTTTGCATTATTTTGAAGCTTCACCCTGGCTCTTTCCAGGGGCCGCAATATAGCCCAGCCATAAATATGGTCTAATGACTGAACCCAGTTTCCGAGACCTCTCCACGGGTGATCCTCATCCACATGGTGGCACTTTGTGTTATTGGGTGTTTATGGCTTATGTGATGTCCTAGTGGGGTAAAATGTGCTACTATCACTACTAGCCAGTACCAGAGCTGTCATACCGGCCGACTGGGCATTGTTCAAAGACATCATGTCAGCCAAAACACATCAAGGCAGAAAAACAGCTTTCTCAGGGCAACAGACTTGAAATGTGTATAACTGTTTGTTGTACCAGTAATGCAAATAGAAGGTTATTCCTTTACCACAGCAGATGGATCTGGCTTATCAAGAGTTCTCCTCTTTCCTTTTTTGTAAGTTTCTGGCTTATCGAGAATTCTACTCTTTCCTTTTCTGTGTGTGTGGTGTTTTTAATAAATATATTTTGCTATCATGTATATACAGTGGTTTTCCCTTGAGAAATCTATATGTCATATCATTCATTGTTTAGAGTTGATCATTTGTTATGTTCATTATAATTATGAGAATGTTAGTAATGCATAGTCTTAAAAATAATGTGGCAGTATGTAATTTAAGCATTTTTATTTATGCTTTGTAATGGTTCTGTGTTTTAGTTAACATGTCTCTTATTGGTGTGTGTGGTCTTGTAGTGGATGTTTTCTAGGCTCATGACGGCCAGTAACCAAAACATTTCTAGTTGAGATTAAAAGGCTTGTGGTGAAATGTTTGCTTTGACACACACACACAGACACATATATTTTATATATATATAAGTAACTGAATATTTCCACTGTTTGCCATCATATTTTATCTGTATATTTCATACTTTTACATACAAAACTAAGAGTTCTTTGGTGTTATCACAAACTGGCAGTGTTGCATATAGATTCTAATGCCAGCTTGTTCTTTTTTAAAAACATTTTCCATTGGCTTATATAAAAGTGTGTTTGAATATTTATTGTAAAAGTTATTTCTCAGATTTATGTTTCTTAAACAGTCTTATTCTTTCTTTATGCAACAGTTTTGAATATCCCTTGTTTAGAGAATGCCTAAAGATGGATTTGTCCCTGTGTAAGTTCCGACGCCCCATTGTGAGCCCTAGCATAGAATGATTAAAAGTACAATACAGTTGGCAATGATTCATGGGTCACTTGTAAGGCCACCGCCAAATCTGGCCCTCGGCTGCCATTTTAAAAGCCCTCGACAATATATGTCATTAGAAACCGTTTTCTTTTTGAAGAAAAAAATAATTTCATCACTATTTAAAGTCCTCCAATTGAATGTGGTGCTTTTTGAAACTTGTCTGATTCATACTACAAAACAACAGAGAACACTCAAGGGTTGGAATTATTCTCCAAAACTGATTAAGGATGTAGTTATTGAATGCAAACCTGAGAATGTATTCACACTGTCATTTGTTCAGAAATGATTGGCCAACATTCCGGCCTGTCATTCAGGATCTGCAGGTACAACACAGAACAGGCGTCATCAGTCGTTTTACGCTTGTGGAGCTTTGAGGAGAAGATAGGAACATCTATGGATCCGTCCGGAGTGTTATCGCTGTTTAGACAAAGTCGAGTTAAGTCAAGAATTGACATCACATCACTCGGCATTCTTATGTGTGCTCTGTCCTCATCTTCAGCAGCCAGCGCAGAGTTCCAATACTAATGGTACCTATCGTAATCTGGTTATTTGTCTGTCTTGCCTTTCTTCTGAGTGTATTGAGCCGGCCAGACCCTGTGGCTACACCCAGGTGCCTCATTCTCACCAGGCCATAATAATCTTGTTTCTCTTCTGACTTCATTGCTTGTTTCCACAAGGCCTTGAACACAATCTGCAAATTTTAAAAACCTGTTAGATTTGAAATATAAATACAGCCTGTACATTGTCTGACGATTGCCCTCGAGCAAGTGGCTTTTAGTCGTGTGTTTTTCTAAAATCTTCTTGGCCTTACCAGCATGCCATAGCCGTCAGATTTTTTTTGAAGAATTTGGCGCTGAGTTTATAGAGGTTTTTGCCTGCAGCTGTTGCTTCCGCTTCTTTGCTGTTGTCTTATGGTAGGGAAGGGCTATCATATTAACTCTCCTCATTGACTAATTGGATTTTTTTTCAAAAACACTTTAACTAGGTAAAAATAGATAACTATTTGTCCATTTTAGATATTGATACATGCACAAAGTATGTGCATCATGTTACTGAATACTATGAATTAGATCTTTTTGGGAGTTGCCAGATATTTTTAGTGTTTTAACATTATTTGTTCTCGGTTGTTCTCCTATTCACCAGAAAAATAAAAACCCTGTTTTATAGCATTAAGTATACAAAGACTGTTTATGGTAATATAACAAACACCTGATAGATTTTGAAAGCATGTAATTATGTTGATTTCTCTTTTTAATAACCTTACATAGTATATCTACAACTGTTATTTATTGCTGATTTCATTGTGCTTGCAAGATTTATTTAATATATAATTTCTGTATTTAATCTGTCACTATACTTTTTACTTTGTATATCTTTTGTTTTGCTTTCATTTGGAACTTGTTTGAAATGATATTTAAACTGATTTTATGTACAACAAATTCCTATATTTATTTAATGACTGAGTACTGTAACCTCATAATACCTTGAAGCCTGTCTGTTGCGGTGCAACATTGAAGGCATATACACCTGTGGAACTGGCATTATGGTTTTCTTGCTGTTGTAATATTGTAAAAGAAACAATACTGGAGGGCCCTTTAGGCCATTGAAATAACATAAATATATTCACAGATATTGATTATTACTCATGGGAGTTGATGGAGCCGGACTTCCAACCTTGAGTGGGTACCAGGTGCAGATATTCACAGATATTGATTACTACTCATAGGAGTTGACAGAGTCTGTCTTTTTTTCTTCTTTCAAAAATGACCTTGACTCCCAGGTCAATCCAACCTTGAGTGGGTACCAGGTGCAGATATTCACATAGATTGATTACTACTCATAGGAGTTGACAGAGCCCGACTTTTTTCTTCTTTCAAAAATGACCTTGACTCCCAGGTCGACCCAACCTTGCGTGGGTACCAGGTGCAGTCCTGGGAAGTAAAGGTGGCCAGCATGATACTGATCATACATATTACATCATCCACCAAATTTTGATTGGTCCATAAAAAATATAGGTCTAGCCCTATATACCCAATACGCCTAAAGGTGTGGAAAAGGAACCTTTACTCTACTTTACTCATAGGAGTAAAAGGAAAGAAGTAGTGGTTATTTGTTTGGGGATGTCAATTTTAAGCCATTTTGTACATAACCAAGTCACAGGGTAAAAAAAGAGTGTGTTTGTCTTCCCTCTCAGAAAATATTAACAATTATTAAGTATTGCTTTTATAAGCAGAGTTATAGTCTTGTGCTGTACTTTGTTAACTCTTTCAGTCCCAAAGCATGATATGTGAATTACTCTGTCGGATGAATCCCCTTCTTAGCTTAATGTGCTCTCTTACGTTTTACATTTGATCAGAACATATTTAAGAAAACTGGCTTCTTCAGTGATCCCTACTACTGTTATATTATCACTTTGAAAATAAAGCATTTATGCATTTTAAACCTGTGTCATCGCCGGCCGAAAAAAAAAGCCTGCTGTTTTTGAAAGAGTTAAGAACTGATCAAGAACTGCTATTACTGAGGATTGAACCCAGACCACTGATTTTGTACTTTGAAAAAGTTATTTCTAATTTTCTTGAGTAGCTTACTTAGTGTTAATCGACAGATCGTCTTCACTTTATTTCTGACTGTTTACATGGATCTGTGCTCCTTACAATGATTTATATAACACTTTAATGTTCCATATGTCTGCTGTATAACATGAGATGTTCCATTTCTGCTGGATAAGATGTTCTCTACATCTGCTGGGTAACATCTGTATACCTCTGGATGCTCCCTATATCTTTTGTTTACTGCTTGATGTTCCCTACACAGAGTATACTGTCCCAGCATCTACTGCATAATACTTTTTGTTCCCTGTATGTAATGTATACCACTGAATGTTCCATTTGAAAATATTTTTTCCTGTGCTTCGAAAATACAGCATATTTTTGTTTTCTTCTTCTTCTTCTTCGCGTTCACCGGCTGTAAACTCCGGTGGAAAGTTCTGGTTGTTCGTCCACTTCTGGACTGCAGTCCTGTTCCAGAACCTGAGTGTTTGACAGATCTGTATGCAGACTGTTGGTTACTTGCCTCTCAGGCAGATGCACTCCTACTTTGAAGGAAGCTCCCAATTAGTCGACTCTTACGACATGCTTTTGGGTAGGCAGTGGGTCTATTCTTGTTTTTCCCATAGTAGGGCCCCGGAACCCACACGGGGAATTTTTGTTTTAAAACTATCTTCCTTTGTTTTACAAGTTTTATAATCTTGTTGCCTGATTCATACGTTATTTTGTTCACACAGGCCAAATGTTAAAAACTCTGCAGTTTACTGATCAAAGTAACTTGAGGAAACACTTTCATATCTACTAGGTTTAGAAACAATAGATGAACAAGATCAGGTTGAACAAAAACTTGAACAAAAAAGGTTGGACACCACTTTTCAGATTGGTTGCGGAAGTGACTAGAAGAGATAAAAACAGGAATGAGGTCCTAGGAGAAAGGCCGGCCTAGAAACAGTTCTAAATTACATACAAAGACAGATATCAAATGTTTTGTCCACTTAAAGAGAATACTTTGTGATGCCATTGTTGTTGTTGTTATCGATCCAGCGGCGCATGAGCTTTCGCCCTTTGGCCCAATGCCATGTAGTGGAATTTGCATGTTTTCACAAGCTGTTCTTTTCCTCCGTACAAGGTGTTCCACTTGTCTGGTCTCGGAGGGAGTAGCGTTCTTCTTGTCTCACTGAGTTTTGGGCACTCAAAGAGATGGTGTTCAACAGTTTCGTAGGGGTAGTTACATAGCTGGCACTCTGGGGAGTGTTGTGGCTGTATTCTGTTTAGGTGTCCATTGAGTGGAGTATGTTGCGTTCTAAGTCTGAAGATGGTGGCCTGGTCCCTTCTTGTTAGATGGTTAATGCTGTCATTAGGATCAGGGCCAGACATATGTCTATAAACCTCTCTTCCAGTGTCTCCCATGGCCCATCTGTTCAAACCAAGTCTCTTTGTTTATAGCTCTTATCAGTGTTTTTGCTGTCTGGAGGGTTGTCGCTGTAGGTGGTTGTTCTTGTGTTGCTCCTTTCTTTGCCAATCTGTCAGCTCTGTCATTACCTGGTGTGCCGGAGTGACCTGGAATCCACTGCATCACTATTCTGATGTTGTATGAGGTAATAAGCTGATCGGCATCCAGGATTATCTTGGCTATGTCAGTTCTGCAGCGTTCATTGCCCTCCAGAGCTTGAAGGGCAGACATTGAATCTGTAAAGATGACAATATTTTGGACCTTTGAGGGGTAAACATCCATTACAGTCTTTAGGTGGTATACTGCTGTTTCCAGTGCAATTATTTCAGCTTCATAGTTTGAACAGAATTCCCCGCATGCATCAAAAATCTCTTCAACAGATCCATCGGGATAACCTATGTAGATTCCGTAACCTGCTTTAATGGTAGCTTTAAATGCTGATCCATCAGTATAGACATGTATCCATTCTTGGGGGTAAGAATCAACGGTCTTTAGTGATGAGTTCATAAGAGCGATTGGGTCGGACTGTTTGGTTTCCTCACCTACCAATTTAGTTTGGACTTCTGGAGCTTTAAAGCGAGCATGTGGTGGTAGGTTTTTTGCAACATTCTGAATTCCTTGACGTCTTTCTGGGAGGTGGTATCTGTCCTGAATTTCATTAACACAGTGTAAAACCGATTTGTGCTTTATTCTTTGTTTGGATTCCCAGTTTTCTACAAGATGTCTATTAGGATGGTTACGATTTTTCCTAACGCATCTTTCATAAATTTCTAAAGTGGCTTTTTCTCTCCGCAACCCGAGGGGTTCCACATTTGTATGGATTTCACATGCAGCAGTTGGTGTAGACTGCATAGCTCCGCAGATTAATCGGAGGGCATTATTTTGTACTCTGTCAAGAGTCTCTAGGTTAGTTTTGGAGCAAGTTGTAAGCAGTGAGTTGTTGTACTCTATCACAGAGCGAACATATCCTAGGTATAAGCCCCTCAGAGTTTCCTTGTCTGATCCCCATGATGTACCTGCAAGTCTCTTTAATAACTGTAACCGCCTCAATGCCTTATTCCTGATGTTTTCAATATGGTTCTTGAGGCTGAGCTGCGGGTCAAGTGTGACTCCAAGGTATGTGGGATGCTCTTCTTTCATCACTTGGTGTTTGTCTAACCTCAGGTTAATATTCTTCCTTGCTACTTTGTGGCTTTTGGTAAAGATTGTGTAGACCGTCTTTGCACAGTTAATCTTGAGTTTCCATCTTTGGCAGTAATCATGCAGTCTTCTAAGGTCTCCATTCAGTCTTTGGGCTCCACTTTCCACATTTTCATGACTCTGCCATATTGCTAGGTCATCAGCGTACAAGGCTTTTTCGGCCTTGATTTGTTCTGGCAGGTCATTGATAAAGATTAGGAATAGTCGTACAGCTCAATGATGAGCCTTGTGGCAAGCCCTCCTCCAAGACTTCTTTAGAAGAGATTGCGTTGTGCATCTTAGTCTGGATTGTTCTATCTATCAGGAAGTATTTCACCCAGTTATACAATCTGCCATGTATTCCTATGCTCATCATCTTTATCAGGAGACCTTTTCTCCATACTCTGTCATAGGCCTGCTGGAGGTTGACAAAGACTGCCACTGTGTGTTTCTTATTCTGGAAGCCATCATGTATTCTTTGTGTCAGTCTGAACAGCTGGTCTTCTGTGCAGCTGTTGCTTCTGAAGCCTGCCTGTTCATGGCATAGAACACCAGAACTCTCAAGGAACCAATATAAGCGCCTGTTTATCATTCTTTCTGCAACTTTGCCCAAGCATGATGTTAAGGATATCGGGCGTTAGCTTTTGGGGTCATCTGGAGGCTTTTTGGTTTTAAGGATGGGGACGATATATGCATTCCTCCATGCCCTTGGAAGTTTGCTTGACCTCCAAGTTTTATTAATAAGCCTGAGAACTACTTCTCTCCCAGACCGGCCAAGATGTAGCAGCATTTCGTTGTGGATCTTATCTGGGCCTGGAGATTTTCTAGGTTTTAATTTCTTCAGGGCTTGCTCTAATTCATCCATGCTAAATTCATTTTCAAAAAGGGAGTCGCTGGCTGTTGGAGCTCTCTCTTGTTTCTTCAACTGAGAGAGCTGTGTTCTATTGAGTTCTGACAGCTTACCTGCTCTGTTAACTGAGGCAAAATAACGATTGAAATGTTCTGCTTTCTTCTTGTCTTCAGTGATTGTCTTACTCCCATCTGTCACTGGTTTTGGGTTCACCCTTCTACTTTCTCCGGAGAGGTTTTTAACTAAAGTCCATGCTTTATTTCCATTCTGTCTAAGGTCTAAGTTGGAGCAAGTTTCTGTCCATTTATCTCTTTTAGCCTTATTAACTACAAGCTTTACTCTGGCACATGCTTTATTGTATTGGATCTTTGCTTCTGTTGAACGTGCAGTTTCGAGAAATATTCTTGCTTTATTCCTTTCAGATATAGTATTTTGAATTTCTTGATTCCAAAAAGGTTTATATGCCTTCCGGCTGCCCCTTGGGATGGCTTTCGACGCTGCATTCAGGATTGCTTGTGTTAAGTCTTCACAAAAAGTTTCCACACAGCTGTTGTCAATTCTTCCCAGGAGGCAGTCAGATGTTTCCTGAAATAGTTTCCAGTTTGCTTTTCGGAAATTCCAACGGGTTCTCTGCTTGAAGCGTAATTTAGGGGTGGTGCTTACAGTTGTGAGTATAGGTTTGTGGTCACTTCCTATGTCGTCCAGGACTTGGGGATAGCTTGCGTCTGCTAAGTCGGATGAGCAGATGGTCAGGTCTGGTCGGCTGAGAGATAGGTGGGCCCTGTGTAACTGTGTAGGTGTAGACTCTGTGTCCTGCAGCACTAATAGGTTAGTTGTTTCACAAGTATCTTCGATGTACTTCCCTGTGCTATTGTAGTCAGGGTAACCCCAACGTGGCGAGTGTCCGTTGAAGTCACCAACAAGAAGGGTTTTATGGTACTGTGTCTTGTATAGTTCTGGTATGTTGCATGTTGTCTGAGGTGTGCTGTACACGTTGTATATCGTATATTTGCTTCCATTGTGCCAGATAGTTATTTTTTGCACATCTGTAGGGTGAGATGTCGACAGCATTGTTACATCTCCTTGTATGTCATTTCTGATATAGGTCACTATGCCCCGGCAGTCATTGCACTTACAGGCATAACTAGTATATCCAGTGAGATGCAGATCAGAGTCTTTATGCAGGGTTTCTTGTAGGGCAGCCACGTGTACCCTGTGGTTGTTTAGCAGTTTGGCGAGTTCAAGTTTCTTATTTCTTATTCCACAGATGTTCAGCTGCAGAATATTGAGCATCTGTGTATTTTTTGCTGTGCTGTCTGAGTTCTCTTTGCTCTCCCTCCCACTCTTCCTCCTCCTGGGGTGTCTGTTTTCCCTATTTATTTCAAATTTTCCAGTAGCCAATTTTTCGCACATGACAGCCTGGTTTCCCACTGTCTGGCGCGGGCCTTGATAGACGAGGCGACGACCGATCTCGTATGTATTCTTAAATTTTGACATATTCATGGCATTGTGGTGCTGGGGTGTCTGTGGATTACCTACCTCCCCGGGCAGCAGCTAGAAATGCCCTGTACCAGTTCTAAAGGAAATATGGGTTGTGTTTCTGCCTTTCCCTTTAACACGTAGCTAAGGTGGGGCTCACAGTGTGCTCATTCCCCGCCACCAGATTGCCTGCAGGTTTCGCTGAGCTCTTCATGTCTCTAAGCATGGCCTAAGCATGAGTAGTTGGGGCAACTGGATCGTCACGTCCTGAGTCCCTGTGCCTTCACGATAGTTTCCGGTATTCAGGGGGGTTAGCATACTTGTTTCCATTCCTAAGACTGTTCAGCACACCTCTGGCTCCTTCCCTCCCACAGGGGGCAGTACAGTGTGGTGCACCGGGTTTATTATCGAGGTTTGCTCCTCTAGATCCATTGTGTTTTGCCTGGGGATTCGCACCCCCAGTTACCGGGACTACCTCGGGGAGGCTGTGACTCTTCGCCACGCACAATGGTCTTGAGGTAAGAGAGGTTTTGCTAGGTCAAGAGGCTGACACCACAATGGACGCTCCTTTCGTGAATAGATATTCACTAGACCTAGGGTGAAGTAAGGGGGGGAACCCACTACCCACAACACCAACACTTCTTACCCCCTGCCTCTCGAGGCTCAGTCCCTTGTGATGCCATAACATACAAGGCTAATTCCAAAAGAGAAGGATGTAGAACATGAGGTAGACCAGGAACAGCATGGAAAGATAACATCAGAGAATGTCTACAGCAGCAGAGTATATCTGATCAATGGGTAAGAAGCAGAACCTTATATCTTCCTCACAGCCAGAGCAGAAAAAAAGTAAGCGAAGAAGAAGAATGCAGGCTAGAGGGAGTTTGAAGTCTAGGTTTAATTCCTTGTTTTAATATAGAAAAAGGATTTTCTTGAAATTGCATCCAGTTCTGGTGTGTGTGAATAGCTAATACTTCACACGCAGACAGTAATATTGACTTTTCTAGTGGTTTTCTTTTGTACATGACTTATGCCCGGCTTGCTAGCGTAGTTGGTTAAACCTGACTTTGCAGCAACCGGGTGACAAACTCCTTGTGGTCAGGGTTCACGCCCGGGGGTAGGCAGAAAAGCCACATTTCTCCCAGATTAATTTTACTTATCATGGAATCAAGGCCGAAGGGTTGCGATATCAATAATACGAGCCAAAGGGTTAACAACAAATGGTTTCTGGATATTTAAAAAAAAAAAAAAAACATGGCTTATTGATATTAAGGGCATCATACATGACAAGTTAAATTTATTTAAAATGCAGTGTGCAGCTTCATAATGATATAAATGTAAAAATATAGTCTACACAGTGATCTGTGTGGTTGTGCATACCATGCCATGGTAATATCTGAGATGGCTTAATGGAGAAAACTGCTGCATTTTTTATTTTTTAAATGTGTTTGAAAATAACAACTGCTTCTTCATTTTCTTCTTCCACCTTCACTGGCTGTAAACTCCAGCGAAAAGTTCTGGTTCTTTTTCTAAATCCAGGCTTAAGTCTTATTCCAGAACCTGAGTGATGCATGTACATTCATTTAACAAATCTGAAATCTGCCTTATTTGTTTGCACACTCTTGGTTCCTTGCCTCTTGGGCAGATGCACTCTGACTTTGTAGGATGCCCCCAATTAGTAGACTCCTATGACATGCTTGTTGGGGAGGTAGTGAGTCTATTCTTGTTTTCCCCGTACTGGTTCCCCGGAATTCGCACGGGGAACACCTGCATTTTGCTTAAAGAAAAGTTCATCACCATATAGTACAGCAGTTTTCAACCTGTATACTGTGATGTCCTTGACAAACCATGGCCAAACGTCATTATAAAAACCACTTTCTGGACTTATCACCTATAGTAACACATTGTATTATCACAAAAATAAGTAAATAAAAGTAGTAGACAAAGAAAGATAACTGCATTGATAGGGTCAGAAAGTTCTCGCAACTGAAGCGTAGGGCACACCAGTCTAATTATATACACATAGATTGCATTTTGGTGTTTTGTGTACAGTTTTTATGACCCGTTTTCCCTGTGTGGGATCCGAAGCACCTATTATGGGGGGGGGGGGGGGGAGAAGAGAATAGACCCACTGCCTATTCAAAAGCATGTCGTAAGAACTTTCCACCAGAGTTTACAGCTGGTGAACACAAAGAAAAAGAAGATGACCCATTTGAATAAAAAATAGTGTTGAAAATTATAAATTTGACTTAACGACCTGTTCGACTCACAACTTGTTAATCAGAATGGAATGTAGTCGTTAGGTGAAGAAACCCTGTAGATATGGGTTTGTTCTTGCTTTATTATAATTATAATATTATAAAATCTTTTTTGTTTTTAAATTGTTAATGTGTGGTTCTTGGTTTGCTGCCTAATAGTTGCTACCACTTGACCCAATCTTATGAATAAAACTGACATCTCAACATTTATTCTTATTCATATTAGCTATCGAATTTGCCTATTTATGCATGCATTTAAAAAAATTTTTTTTATTACTTAAGACAGGCATGACTAAACTGAACAGATTGACTAAATTTTTGATGAGCGAAGTCTGAATTTAAGTCCTAACACTTGTGTTTTGGGAAGCAAGGGATGTAGTCCTCCAGACACTTCTGGCACATAGTTGTCTGCTGTTGAATGTAGGTTTCTGTGAAGCAGCAGTCCTTTTCACCATTGTTGGTCACAAGTAAGTAAAGTAAAGTAAAGATCCCTTTTCACGCCTTTCGGCACATCGGGCATATGGGCAGAGCGTCCCATATTTTTACAGACCATCAGCACTCTGTGGGTAATGTGGTCAGCATTACGCCGGCTGTCTTTACTTTCCCAGGACAGCCCATCCTGGTACCCATTTTAGGCTGGGTCGACCTGCGACGTCCCATACCACGACAAAAATCCACGCAGCCTGCAGCGGGTTTCGATCGCGGTATGCTGGCTCACGAGTCGGACTTGCAACGCCTTAGCCACGGACTGGTCACAAGTAGCACCCCAAAAATAAAAATGATTTAAAATTATCGAACAGTGCAGACTTTCATGAAAGCCATCATAGAACAGCCCAAATATGGAAGAAATGCGATTAGCAATCTGATTAGCTGATACAAAACCCTGCCAGCTAATCTCAGGGCTGGTATTATCATACCATGGATCGGTTAATCGTTTTTTCCGCTGTTCTGCTGTTTGGCCAAAAGATCAGCTGAGTCGTCTCCACACAAAAAACTCACCAACATAACACATTTATGGTCATTCATTAATTCAAAAAAATTGCAAAATGGCTGTGTAGTTATATCACCAGGTTTGCCAGATGTTTTATGTGTAGTTTTGTTTGTCCTTTGAAACTATTGTAACAAACTTTTTTTTTTTAAATAAAAGGAATATTCATTAACAATATTGATTTTTCAGCTAGTATGCTGAATTTCTTGTGTCAGATTCAGCTAGAAGTTCAACCTACTCTACCCCAAATTCTTCTTCATCTCCTTGTGTCTCATAGAGTTACTGAAACAGTTAAAGTGTCATCTTCTTGGGACTCAGAAACATTTACATCTGCTTGGTTAACAGTTACAATTTACTTGGTTAGCAGTTAACACCTGCTTTGTTGACAGTTGACATCTGCTTGGTTGACAGTTAACATCTGCTTGGTTAACAGTTAACATCTGCTTGGTTGACAGTTTACATCTGCTTGGTTGACAGTTAACATCTGCTTGGTTGACAGTTGACATCTGCTTGGTTAACAGTTAAGATCTGTTTGGTAAACATGTGCTTGGTTGACAGTTAACATCTACTTGGTTGACAGTTAACATCTGCTTAGTTGACAGTTAACATCTGCTTGGTTAACAGTTAACATCTGCTTGATTAACAGTTAACATCTGCTTGGTTAACAGTTAACATCTGCTTGATTAACAGTTAACATCTGCTTGGTTAATAGTTAACATCTGCTTGCTATTGAAACAGTTGAAGTAACATCTGCTTGGTTAACAGTTAACATCTGCTTGATTAACAGTTAACATCTACTTGGTTAACAGTTAACATCTGCTTGATTAACAGTTAACATCTGCTTGGTTAATAGTTAACATCTGCTTGCTATTGAAACAGTTGAAGTAACATCTGCTTGGTACTGCAATAATTAAATCAGCATCTACTTGGTAATGAAACAGTTAATAAGCCAATGGTTGTTTATAAAATCCTCCAAGCATAATCTGATGTGGCGTTGGGAGCTGTTCAAAGACTTGGAACCCCATGTATTGAATGGTTTCATTCCCGTGTGGGTTCCTGGGCTCCATTCTGGGGGAAACTAGAATAGACCCACTGCCTCCCCACCAAACATGTCCTAGGAGTCCACTAATTGGGAGCTTTCATTGAAGTCGCAGTGTATCTGCCTGTACAGCAAGGAACAACCAACTGCACACAAATGAGCCAGTAGAACTGATATACACGCAAAAATCAGGCTCTGGCACCAGGCTAAAGTCCAAATGGATAAACAGCCAGGGTTTTCCAAGTCCAAATGGACGAACAGCCAGGGTTTTCCAAGTCCAAATGGATAAACAGCCAGGGTTTTCCACCCGAGCTTACAGCCTGTGAAAGAAGAAGAACGAGAATAATGGTTTTAACCAATATTCACCCTTTTTTTCTTTCACGTACATCATTTAAGTTGTGCTTTATACAAATTAAATGGGCTAAATAATTTTCAGACTTTTGTAGAAATAATTCTGATAATTTTTTTATTATTTGATTTGATAAATATCGATTTGTTTTTAAACATGTAACCCTCAACCATAACAAATATGTTACCTTTTTATTTGTATGTATTGTTTGAAACCATTATTTATTAATATTATATTCCCTAATACAATAAAAAAATAATTTATTATTACTTAATTTGTGTCACTTTATGCACTTTTTATCAAATCTGTTGTGTGATTTAATACCTATAGCTGGTTTGCATTCCCTTTCATTATTGTATGATTATGATTGAGCCCTTTGAAAGGAATCGTTCATTCAGTGTGATAATCAGTTAGCCGTGTGATTTTATGTTTCTTCCTCACTGAACCAACTGTGATACAGATATAACAGAGACTTAAGGCATGCACAAGTTATCGCACATTCTAAGTACTCATTATGTTCCTGTTGTTACTGTCATTTGTTTTTGGTCCTCCTCCTTTCTCTGGACTGTTTTTTATGTCTTGAATTTAGATGTTTTAAATAGAAAATAGCATAACATGTCAGAAGTTGTTGTTAGTAATTATGGTTGGATGTTTTTTCGTAAAGTTAAATTTTATTTTATAACATTTTATTTAAAAGTTTGTTTTGTTTAGCTAGATGGAGCTGTCAGGTTACTGATTGCCCATTTTCACTTCCATTCTGTTTTTTGTGTGTGGTTTGTTTTGATATACTTTACAGTTATGGTGAAGCCAGTGTTCTACCAGTCATTTATTTGTTTTAAATTCCTCCTCTCCCCCCCCCCCCCCCCCAGTTCTATTTTGCTGCACCATTACAGGTGAGCCATAAATATGCAGGCTTTCTATTTTTTAATTGTACCTTATTTTTTGCTCCACTTTTAGAGATAAAGCCAGTGATAAACTGATGTCTGTTTTTATAGTTTCCTCTCTTTTTGTTTTGTTGCGCTCCATCATTATTGGTGGAGCCAATGCAATATTGGTGGGATTTTTAAATACTCTCCTTTTTTGTTTTTTTGAGCTGGGTGGAGCCAAAAAGATGGCTGTGTGTCCCCCCCCCCCCCCTCCCCCGCTCTTTTGTTTCACTCCACAATTACAGGCGAGTCCACTGATTTCCTGAAACATTTCTCAATCTTTTGTTCTATTTATCTGGGTAGAGTGATCAATATGGGTGTTTTTCCCCGCTCTTTTGTTTTACTCCACAGTTACGGGTGAGTCCACTGATGTACTGAAACATTTTTCAATCTTTTATTTTGTTTGTTTCATAATTATGGGAGAATCCATCTTATGTTGGCTGATTTTATTTCTTTTTTGTTTATTTGGTTAATCTCGTGATGATGGATGTAACCATTGAGTTACTGGTGTTTGTCACTGTTTTCAGTTCATGTTTTGATTATCAGTAAAGCTGTCAAGATACTGGGTTTCTGTTTTCAATGTTTCCTCTTGTTAAGCATAATTTCCTTCATTATAGCTGGAGCCATAAAGAAACTGATATGTTATTGGTAATTCCACCCCCTCGTTTGCTTCACTCCATGATTAATGGCAGAACAGTAAGGACACCAGCTTTTGATTAATTTGTCCGCCTATAAATTTTGTCACATTTATGATTATGGGTGAAACGATTAAGATACTAACTCCCTCCCCATGATCTTGGGTGAGGCCATCATGACACTGGCTTGCTTGTTTTTCTGCTACCCTGTTTTGTTTTACGTACCCGCCGATTATTGGTGGAGCCGCCACAGGTTTTGGTTTGTAAATTTGTTTTCTCTCTCCCGCCATATTTGTTACTAATCTTTAATCTGAATGTTACATAGGGTGAATTATTGTCATTAATACCTCTTTTTATTTACCTGCCAATAAATATTATTTTTTGCCTCTGTTATCCTACCCAGGAAAATAATTTTAAAGTGTGATTTTTTTTTTTAAAGTTAAAGTGCAACACTGCTTATTGTAAACCTTTATGTAAAAATTCTCTTCCAAGATTTTCTACCTTTGAAGTTCCTAAATGTTGTACATACATTTTACATTTTATAGAAGTCATTCTTGGTACTTTACAGTTTTGCATTTTAATTGTTGTGTTTTAAATAGATTTTTTTTTTTAAACTATGTAATTTACAAATTTAAAGTTATAAATTCCCTGTTAAATTCTAGCACTTATTATTGTTTTTGTGTGTAAAAAAAAAATCTGTTTAAACTTGTAATAATTAGTAGTTCTAGCATTAGGAACTGTCCTTACAATGTGTCTTGTTTCCTTCAAATATGCACTTCATTGTCATATACCTTTTTTTTTTCTTCCACTGGGTGTTTTTCCTTGTGTGAAAGTGTTTTATTTGCTTTAAGCTGAATTTTTGTGATGTCTTAATGACTGCTATTTGTATATGATCAGATTTTAATTATTTTATTTATATTATTTAACTGTTATTAAAATCATTCTTTATTAAAAATAAAGGTGGAAAAATTATGTTTGTTTGTTCTTGTTGATGTTTGTTTGATGGAAAAAAAATACTTTTGACTTTGTTCAACCCTGCTCGGAACAGCTTTAGTTATAATTTTTATGTGCCAGGTTTAAATGGTTTGTTGTGCAGAGAGTATTGGCTTATTGCTCCTATCTGTGTGATGTTGTCACTGGACGTGTCTTAGTTGTGTGATCTGTAAGAGAAGATGGGGCACTGATGGAGATATCTTTGTACAGCAAAAGCGCTCTTCTACATAGTAAACCAAGTCAGTTGGGCCACTTGTTTAGTTTTGCCAGCTACCACAGCATCTAATTTTTCTGTTCTTCTTCTTTATCTACTCCTGGTATGCCTCGCAGCTTAAGGTCTGGAAGAGGTCTCAGAAATGGGCCCTACTGGTTGCTTCGTGTATAGTACTTTTCAGTGGTACATCTGCGTGGCCGACCTCTAGCTCTGTTACTCTATGGTGCCCTTTATGGTGCCAATCTTGTTACATGGCCAAACTATTTGATTTGTTGTCTACCAATGAAAATCTGTATTTTTCTGTGCCGGCTCTCCTCTTGATATAATTGTTCGTATATCGATCATTCTTTTCAGATGCTAATCGTAATCCAGTTTCCTCCTTTTTAGGATGAAATTTTTTGTTATTTGAAGCTCCACCCTGACTTTTGCCAGGGGCCGCAATATAGGCAGGCCATAAATATGGCCAATTGTCTGAACACGGTTTCTGGGACCTCTCCACGGCGATCCTCATCCACATGGTAGCACTTGGTGTCATCGGGTGTTTATCGCTTGTGTGATGTCTTGGTGGGGTAGAAAGTCAGTCAGTCAGTCTTTCTTTTCAGACCAAGCATAGTTTGCAAATATTGCATTTCTGACATGACTATTTTTATTCTGTTTTCTGACCACTGTGTCCTTGTTTGACATTGATGGCATAGCATCGGTAAGAATATGTTGAGATCTCTTCCATTTTTCTACGATGCACTAAATAGACCACTGTCGGTTTGTTGGAGGATGTTTCTGTTGTCTGCTGAATTATCTAGAACAGGAAAACCTTATTGACAAAAACTCACCTAAGAAGAACATCCGATTAACATGAACAAAAGTTTGGTCCCAGCTTGCTTGCATAATTAGTCATTGGTTTGTATGAATGTGAAAACCACAGAGGCATTTCTCTCCTCAACATTCCTGGTAAAAGTTACTCTAGAATTCTTGAGCAGAGACTTAGAAGTTTGGTAAAGTCACAGCTGGACCAGGCCCAGTGCGTCTTCAGAGCAAACCGAAGTACTGAAGTCCTTATCTTCACACTGAGACAGGTGGGTGAAAAAGCCCTTGAATCTAAGAGTGAGATGCACATGCTTTTTTAAATCTAGAAAATGCATTTGATAAGGTACCCTAGAACAAGCTCTGGGACTGCTTGGCAAGGAAAAACATCCCAGCACCTCTGATCAGTGCATACAGAGTTTCTACAAAAACTGCAGAAATTATGTAAGAACAGCAGACCAAAAGTCAAAAGAATTTAAGACCACTAGCGTTGTTAGACAAGGTGATATTCTTTACCTTACTTCTTCATTGTTATGATGTTATCAAGACCTGTAAGGAGAAGACAAAGAAGTACTCAGAAGGGTACTGGAAGATAAGTAAAAGTAAAGATCCCTTTTACGCCTTAGGTGCATCGGGCATACGAAAGAGCATCCAATATTTTTACAGACCAATCAGCACTAGGTGGGTAATGTGGTCAGCATTACACAGGCCGTCTTTGCCTCCCCAGTTTAGCCATCCTGGTACCCACTTTAGGCTTGGTCGACCAGCGACGCCCCGTACCATGATAAAAACCCACGCAGCCAGCAGTGGGTTTCGATCGCGGTACGTTGGAATTACGAGTAGGACTCGCAACGCCTAAGCCACGGACACCGCACTGGAAGATAAGACCAATTTGTATTTCAGAGCTCGCATTTGCAGATGATCTGGCCCTGATAGCTAAATCAGAGGCACACTTTCAGTCCAACTTACTTGTCTAGAAGGGAGAGCTTGAGAAGAGAGGGATGACCATCAGTATCTCCAAAACTAAAACTACTATGGTGACCTCAAGATAGGAGAAGAAACACCAGATCATGATGGGACAGTATGCATTGGAGCAGGTTAACCAGTTCAAATACCTTGGAGTTGTTTTAGACCGAAATGGAGACACTAAGAACGAGCTGGCTACACGAAAAACAGCTGCTGGGAGACTCCTCAAGGCCATAAACCGAGGGTTTCTTAGCAAAAGAGAAACTGACAAGAGGACGAAAATGGCTGTTTACCGCTCTACCTATGTACCAGTCCTGACCTATGGGTCATGGGCAATGACAACAGCTCATAGAAGACAGCTTCAGGCCTCAGAAATGAGATATCTAAGAAAGGTGGTCCAAGAGACAAGAAGGTACTAAGTCCGAATCAGACAATACGTCAAGATCTTGATACCCAGTCCTTACAAACCCGAGTGGATCAGTTACAGTTACGATGATTTAGACATGTATGCAGAATGGTAGAAAATCGGCCACCATGGCAGGCATGGCAGGCTAATAACCAGGGAACCAGACCTCAGGGGCCCGATGGGAAGACAACACACGACAGTCTCTAACTGACAAAGGACTGGAATAGAACAAAGCCGGAAAGAAAACTGCCGATAGAGACGTCTCGCGATCTATCTGGCAAATCCCTACACCTCAAAATAGAAGAGACGCGACTAAGTAATTGAGGTTAGCACAAACTTTTATAACATGAGCTCATTACTTTTTGGTCCCTGTGAATTTTTTTAACAAGATTATCCTGTATATACTTCATATACTCTGTATCCCCCCCCCCCCCCCCACTCTGGCCATAGGATTGAAGTCGTTTAACAATGAAATACCGAAAACTGGTAAAACAGTGGTCTCAATTAGCTTAGACCCCTGTCACCTTTTTTTCTTCTTCCTTGTTTAAGTCTGTCATGGACTCTATACTTTTTAATATCCATACAGAAGAACATATTATAGTTTATAAACACTAGTCTTCGGGTCAAGGCCCGTTGGGAACTAGCAACGGAATCATTAGAGAAAGAAGATTACTGTGGCCTGGAGAGAATGAGGCACCTGGCTGTAACCAGAGGGTCTGGCCGGCTCACTACACTCAGAGGAAAGGCAAGACAGACTTTTAACCAGACTGTGACCTGAACCATCAGTATTGGAACTCTGCGCTGGTTGCTGAAGGTGAGGACGGAGCATGCACGGGAATGCCCCAAGTGCTGTGATGCCAATTCTTGACTCAACTCAAATAGGGTTCCGGAGCTCATTATGAATTAAAAAAAAATTAAATTAAAATTAACGTACCCTCTGCCTTCCAAACCAGCATGTCGCAAAAGTTGACTGATTTGTTTTTGCTGTTGTGTAAATAATATCACAGACCCGATAAATACAGACTACTAAAACAGAAAGACTGGTAGAGGAAAGGACCATTCGATGTCCAGTTACAGTAAGGCTATATGGGCTGAAGCAAACAGGGATAGACTGCATTCAGGCGGATAGCATGAAGAGCTAAATACAACATAAAAGGGACTAGAAAACTCAATAAAAGGATGGCACTAATACAGCTGAACATTCCAATCAAAGTCTTTATCAATGAAATATTAAATACAGCACAAACTGTGACAGGAAAACCCAACTGAAAAAGCAACAGAGCTTCTAAACAGCCAAGGTCAACATAAAACCAAGAAATATTAAGTAGGTAAATTCAAGGTCACTTGACCCGCCAATAGTGCATCAGGCTATGAGTCTGGGTCTATTTTTTTTCAAAGACTAGTCGGTCCTTGATGGAAGACATACCTACTGGGGGGAAAACTGTCGACATGAAGGGCTATATTTTGAAATGAAATAAGTAAGAGGGCATTTGAAGAAATGGGGAGTAATATAAACAAGTTCAATGAATTAGGCAGGGCACTTGAGACGTTTTGGTCATCCACTGCACCTAGGTCCATTTCCAATTGTCTCGACATTGTCCTGCCATTGGATCGAGATGGACACAGGCGAGAGAGTGAGGTGGACGAATTGCGCAACGCTTCCTTACTTAAATCCAAGTCAGTGCGCAAGTCACTTTCATCCTATTATCCTCACCATCACTGATCATTACTACTTTGGATGAGAGTTGTCTTCATCACTTGTGATGGACGAACAACACAACTATATGGCTATACGGTTAAACCGAGAGTTTGGTATTTATCCTATTCATGTTCATCCTACATAATGCAGATCTGGAGTAGTGAACTTAAAAGCGCGCTCAAGCTGTTTGCCTCGCGCTCTAAAGGCCGTGGATTGTTCACGGAATCCGTCATGGTTCACCAGTGCAATATTTACAGAGATCGCTTGGATTATCGTTCGAGCTAGGCAGTTCCCGTTTTGTGAGAAACTTTAATAAGCAGGTTACTAGCTTTTGGGAGTCGCCGTGGCCGAGCGGCTAGACGCACGCCGGGGATCAGAAGGCCGTGGGTTCGCTCCCTGGCGGAGCCGGACTTTTCTTCAAAAAAATGACCTTGGCTCCCAGGTCGACCCAGCCTTGAGTGGGTACCGGGTGCAGTCCCGGGAAGTAGCGATGGATGATGCTGACCACATCACCCATCTTGTGCCGTTGGTCTATAAAAATATAGGTCTAGCCCTATATGCCCTATACGGCTTAAGGCGTGGAAAGGGTCCTTTACTTTTTTTTTTTTTACTAGCTTTTGTATGTGGGGAGGTAGCGATGTAATATTTAATTAAGCCAGTGTATAGTAAAGTAAAGACCCCTTTTCACGCTTTTACAAAAAAGCACCCCATATTTTTACAGACCAGTCGGAACTAGGGGGGTAATGTGGTCAGCATTACGCCGGCCGTCTTTATTTCCACAGGACATCCATCCTGGTGCCCATTTTAGGGTGGGTCAATCTGCGACGCTTCATACCACGATAAGTATTCACGCAGCCAGCAGTGGGTTTCGATCGCGGTAAGTTGGAATTACGAGTCAGACTTGAAATGCCTAAGCCACGTACGCCTCGTAATCCAGTGTATAGAAGTAGATTTTAAAGCAGATCCTCTAGAACTTCACTTTCATCATTCTTCCACTTTTTTCTTCTCCTGCCTTCTATCCCTCAACGAGGCATAGATCCTTAACCAACTCGTGTCAAGCTTTCTATTGTTTGCTTTTGTCTCGATCTCCACATCTTTTTAACCACTCTCGAGTCCTCTTCTTATTTGGGGGTGGGATGGGGAAGGGGTGGGGGGGGGGGAGGGTTCTGCCTTTATTTCTATGTCACTATATGTTCCGACGCAGACATTCTAGTTAACATTGTTCTCAGGTTTTCTCACCGTGTGCCCAATCCCAATCCAAAGCCAGCGACTTCTCTTCACATTTTGTTCCAATCGAACTTGTTTAATTCTCTCCCAATGCTTAACATTAGTGATTATATCATACTATTTAATTCCATCTATTCTGTGTAGGCATCAGGTAATGAATGTTTATAGTTTATTAGTAATGGTTTTATTTGTTCCTAATGTTTCCACTACATACAGCAGTACTGATTTGACTTTAGAATTAATAGTTTTTAGTTTAGTACTAGTTTTAAAGGTATGTTGACCTACACACATTTTCTAGTGATATTAAAGCACCTCTTGTCTTTTGTATTCGTATTATAACATCTCTTATCAGTCACCCTCCCCCATATTTATCTACCGCTGAAATAGGTTTATAACTCTACATATTGGAGTGGGATACCATTAAGAGAAACCTCACTACTATTTGCCTAGTTTATTATTCTGAATATCTTTATCATTTCCTTATGGATTTTTAGACCTAGTTGTTGGGATCTCGCATCAAGCATATTTCAACTTATCTTGCACCTTATTCCTTGAGTGGGACAGAAGAGAAACAGCATCAGCGAAGTCCAGATCATCAAGCTGTTTTGTATGGGTCCAATGAAGCAGTTGCTGTCCTCATAGTCCAATTTATTGCCAGAAGTAATAGGCACGGCGACAAAGACATCCCTGTCTCGACCTGTTCTTATTTCAAATTTATGTTAGCTTTCTGGCATGAAAAACTAGATATTTCATGTCTTCATGTGTTGCTTTTACTAGCTGATAATTTTCTGCTGAATCGCATAGAGCGCTATCAATTTCCAGGCAGATTTCCTTCTGATCTCGAAAGGCGTGTTCAAAAATAAGTTTTAGGCAGAAACAAGTCTACAGCAACTGATAAGGACTTAGCACCCGTGACAGCTGCCTCTCGATTTGTTCCTGAAACCAATTAAGGACAGTGATTAAGTTCCTCCTCTCCCCAGCACAAAGCCTAAGCAGTATTCTACAGACCATATGTTGAACATACATCATGATCTCTCAGGACCTGTATTGTTTACTCCAAAGAAAAGGTAACACCAGTACGTTTGTAACAAAGCAGGTTGCAGGATCAGAAGAGCAGTGCTCTATCTGTCTGCCTCAGAGCTTCCATCCTAGACCAGGTACCAGGCAAGGCTAAGGGCCAGGTCTGCCTTGCCGTAACATAAAGTTTAGAGGTGGCATTTCCTCTCCCTAAGATAAGGCTTGTATAATTCCTAATGCGCTCCATGGCCTAAAGCTGCTGGCACAATATAGGATGTCAGATTTGGTATATGCCACCCAACATTCAGCGTTAACAGAAGACAGTTAGTACCGGCTACTGATATACGGTAGCTCAGTCATATCTGACCATATATATATATATATATATATATCTTCAAAATGACACAAATAATGATTGTCCTCTCTATATGTTATACTTTAATCTTACGAACAGTTGGCTATATAAGTCTCAACGATGAAAATTGCTGACTAAAACATTTTAATTTCAATGGCCGTACACAAATATCAGCACAATAAAACATGCCAAAGCTGAGGACACTATCTTGATAGCAACAAGTTAAAAAAAAAAAAGAAATGACAGATATGGCGGCGGTACAAAATTAAAGAATGGATTTCATCTTGAATAAGGGAAGACAGAAGTAATGGTAGTACCAAATAAAAGAAGTGTGCTCAAATATACTTTTTAAAAACGTCAGTGGCATTATTTTGGGATAAGTACAGAGGTTTAAGTATCTAGGCACACGGATGACATCATATAGGGGATGTGTCACTGAGATAAAGAACAGAATAGGAAAAGCACAAACAACATTTTATAATCATAGGAGGTGAAAAAAAAATTATTGCATGCTACGTGGAGCCAATTTCAACATCATCATCATCATCCGGTGCCTTGCCGACTGGCGTGGGCGATCATGCCTCTCCATATTCCGCGATCTCCTGCAGCATGTATCAGTTCGTGTGCCGACACACCTCCATGCCATGCAACAAGACTGTCAAGCATCTTCTCTCGTTGTCTTCCTCTATCCCTCCTTCCACAGATCTTTCCAGTGGTCACATATCGCTGTGAATTCAAGACAATTAATAAAAACAAAGAATATATTTAGGCCTAAGAGATGTGGTTTTGAAGAATAATGCTTAAAATTCTGCAGACAGCCAGAATGAGTAGTTAGATACTTTTGGGTGAGATGGCTGCTCAAAGACAACTTATAACAAACATCAGAAAAGGAGTTATCCTTTTCTGGCCAAGTTGCGAGAAGAGAGAACCTAGAACATATGACTGCTGGAAAGATCTGTGGAAAGAGAGGCAGATAAAGACAACGTGAGAAGATTCTTGACAGCTTTTTGTCATTGCACAGAGGGCTGTCGGCACACAAACTAATACATGCTGTTGGAAATTGCAGAGAGGCAAGACTGCCCACGCTAGTTAGCAAGGCACTTGATGATGATGGTAAAAAAAACAAGTCATCCTGCTTAGATATCTTCAGGTGTAACACAAAAGTGTCTTCCTGTCCAGCTTAGTTAAATGCAAATCAATTCTTAATTCACCTGTTTATTAATTAATAAATTCATTCATTCATCAAAACTATTTCTTAATTCGTACTTTTTTAAAGTAAAAAAATAAATACAAAAATGAAATGAATCTGTCTGGAATACAATATAAACAGTTAGATAAGTAGATGGTGTTAGCCGTGTATCCTCTACAGGATGCTGCAGAAACAATCCCAGGATTTTTTGGCCATTTCTTTCTGAGCAGTCAGTTCTCAATACCACTGTCAAAACCAACGCAAGGTGATCTGCTGCCAAATCGCATACAGCTGGGATCGAACTCGGCAAACTGGCATTACGAAGCGCGTTTGCAACTTCTAACCCATAAACGGTGACAGATAAATAGATATAATTATTTTTCCCAACTATCAATCATTCTAAAAGACATTTCTAAAGATTTTTGTAAATTGAAATTCATCACAAAATAATTTAAATTTTGCAGCAAATCACACTGGGTAAAAAAGAAGCTTATTACTTTTACCTCAGCCTGCCTTTCTATGTGACATAAATATTATAAAATATACCTTCAACTTAGGTCAAAAACAAATGGTTCATCTTGTATCTACAATGACTCACTTGGGCTCAATTCCATTGCATTATCCAGGAACTTGAGAAGTTCTGGTGCCCGGGTTGACCATGAAGCCAAGGTCATTTGTGAACAAATCTGGCTTGTGGATTCAAACACAAGACCTTTGGGGCAGCAGGCTCCCAACTAACTAGTTTATGCACCACAAAATCAGTTTTTCACTTATATTCGTAACACAAATTGCAATTTAGACAAAATATAGTACTGTAATTATGGAAAAAAAAAGAATATTTCCAGTGTTAATTTAATTCACCATATTATTCCTTGTATAAGATAATATACTCTTAAATTCTTTTTAAGTTCATAACCGCAGGTTGTCCAATACACAGAATGTGATGAAAATATTTATTTCTAAATTTTGGGTAAAAAAAAAAAAAGCTTCGCGAACCAGTGATTACTTGTGGCATAGGGCATCTTTTACACATAACAATCTAGCAAATAATAATGACACAAACAAAATCTGATGAGCTACAGCACAATATGCCAGGTAATAAATTGTGAAATAGTTTGCTGTTTCTTCATTATTAAAATTATACTTATAGATTTAACAAAAGAAAAAGAAGATGCCCAAATTTATTTTCTCCTTTTGACGAATCTGACCTCATAAGCTTCTGGTGGGCATGTAATTCCAAACGCATATGACAGTGGAGGCAGACTTTTTGGTGTGGCTGGCAGAAACTCAAATCTTTGGACCAAAGCAGACAGAAATAGGAACAGTTCCATTTTAGCCAGTGACTCACCCAAGCACACACGTCGACCTGTAAGGAAAATTTACGATAAATGAACCTAGCTTGTCTTCATGCACTGTAATTTACACAAAACAAAACTGCCAGTATTTTTTGAGTCTGAGGTTTGAGGGAACATGGGGCATGCAATCACCATAGACTGTGGAGGGTAGGATTTTTGTGTGTGTCCCTGACAGTTAAAAACCTATCCCTAACAAAAGATTTGAACTTAAGTCTTCTGAAAAAGAGCCAAGCATTTTAACAGTGTAGATTTAGGGCTGCATGGCTGGTGCAATTGCTATCACTGTGCAGGTAAGGTTGTTTATTTTTGTCCATAATAGTAAATAACTTCATCATCATACAGAGAAATCAAACCTGGTCTCAAAAAACACAACAGGAGGTGGACTAAAAGAAACATGACTGTATTTACTTTAGTACACTACTTGCATAACTTGTGATGGAACTGAAGTATGTAAGTACAGTTTAGGACCTTTTTATGCATGTGGTTTCAGTAGAGATTATCGACTTTTTGTTGCACCGGGTTTTATCCCATACGGCTCGGTCTCTCTCTGGTAGAACGGCTAGCTACCAGTTGAGAGTCTCGCACAAAGCACAAACTCTGTAGCTCCGGCAACAATACTTAGGTATCTCCATAAAAATTGCACTTGTGAACGGAAGGGGGCAGCCATTAAACGAACCCATGACCTTTAGAGCATGAGGTAAACGTTTATGCCTCTAGTGGACTAGACAAATGATACTGACCACCTTTATTCCCCTGGTACCCATTTAGGCTTGGTTATCTGGGGATCCAATGTGAATTTTTGAAAAAGAACTGACTCATTGCAGATTTGAACACAAGACACATAGTTATTAGTGATTAGAAAGGATTATAATCACAGACCTCCAGACAGATCCATAGGTGCTCTGATCTCCTCCTCAAAAGCTCCACAAGTGTAAAACGACAGATGACGTCTGTTCTGTGTTGGTTAATAAAACGTCTTGTCCTCTTAGTGAAATGTTCATTTCTTGCAGCTCCAGGCTGCATCCCCATGTCCATCAGTCTAGGCAGGGATATGGAGTCATGTCCTTTGGCCTGCTCCTTGGTACGGTAAGTGCAGCGCATAGCATTGATAACATCACTTCTGTCCAGTACTGGGCCAGCCATAGCAACTGCCGTGTCAGCAAGATAGTCTGCACGCTCGTTCCCTTGAACACCCGTATGACCTAGCACAAAGTTAGTCTAACCACTACTCTATCACTGTTCCTAGAGTCTTAGTAGCAAGTGTAGTATATTAATTTAGATATAAGCATGGTGATGATAAATCAAAGTGCAAAACACATATAAACATAGACTGCCTACTGTTGCACCCTCTTTTATCTGTGCATAATTCAAGTAATTCAAGCCAGCTTGTAGTTGCAAACTAACATTCTAAGGTTTAATCAATCAGGTGCCATCTGCACAATCAAGGTTGGCTGTAATGGACCTCCAACATTCTCTGTATCTTGTCTTAGCTGTACACTCTCTCATACTGCTGTTGGCCCATCTCTTGATGTTGTCCTCGCACTTGCATTGTTGTCTATCTCTTGCCTTCAACTTTTCCCTTTAATATGGTTTTTAAAATGTGTTATGTTTCCTAACGTGGCTAAACTATTCCAATTGTATCTTTTTTTTTTCTTTCTGTAAGTTTCTTTTCCATTTGTAGTCCCTCCAAAACCATTGTATTTGATTGATTTTTGGGCTCTCCTTGCAATAACGGTCGCTAGTTGGACTGAACTCCGACTAAGCGGCCGTCGGCGTCCAAGTAGCGACCGTTATTGCAAGGAGAACAGATTTTTGTTTCCATAAAATACGATATATTTTTCTGTATGTCCACATCTCTAGAGATGTGCAGTCTGTTGCTTGCACACCTTCTATTAGGTGTGTTAAAAACATGTTCAAAAAAAAAATTAAATAGAAAATACGGTCATACCAAGTGAGAAAGGCACAAATTCTTCCCGGTTCACAAGCTTTCCTGTACTGTCCAAAAATCGCTCTGGCCGGAAGTTCATTGGGTCACCCCATATTTTTTCATCATGTAAGATGGAGTCTAAGTTTGGTATAATAGGTGTGCCTGCTGGAATGGTGTATCCTCTGATTTTGACTTCAACAGTGTTTGTATGAAGCAGACTATAGAAACAATCGAAGAGATTAAAAATATTTAAAGATTTAAAAAACAAAAACTTGTGATTTCCTAAAAACAAGAAACTTAAGAAAATAATGTTTGCATAAAGTAACAGTTTGGAAACACCTGGGTTTATAGCGCTGACTCAAGCTTATATAGACCAGAGGTGTTTGAGGTTTTGAACAACGGATCAACATCACACTGGTAGTAACCCATAATTGCTCCATTTTCCTTTTAACTCAAGTCTGAGTCTGATGAAGCTCGGCACAGTGCACAGGCTCTGTAGCAACAAGCGAGGATCCTGAAATACTTTGGGTAGATTTTTAATTCCAAATTTTGTCCTGGCAGCGCCGTTAGGCTAGTCTTTTTGATTTCCAACTGCCAAAGGATTTTTATGTGCACAAAATGCACATGGGTATCCGATTTCCCCACCCAGAAACCAGGGGGAATTACTAGAAGTCCAAGTCCACGTGAAAAAATCCCAGCCCTTACTAGGGATTGAACCTGGAACCTCTAGCACTCAAGACGGTTATCTAGACCAATCAGTATTCAATAGTTGATGTGTTCTACTGCTTTATCTTGCCAGAAATTTCAAGGCATAAATTTGAGGCTAGGTTGACTTACATTTCTACCTCATTTGCGATTCAATGTTAAAAGTCAACTTCATATCATATTTTATTCCACATAGCTTGGTCTCTCTCAGCAGAATGGCTAATGGCCTGCAGAGAGTGCCCCATTAAACAGGAAACCCATAGCTCCAGCAATGGGTTGGAGAGTCAAACATATGACTCCCTGTGTAGGTTCGGGAAGCCCCATGTTTGAATGGTGGTGGGGGGGGGGGGGAGGGGGAAGGAAGAGCAGACCTACTGCCTCCGTATCAAGCATGTCATTTGTAAAAGGTGATTATTTAGGGGCTTTTCCTCTATAGTCAGAGCACATCTACCTATGAGGCGAGAAACAACAGTCTGCCTAAAAATTAGCAGATCTGTTAAACAGATGTGCAGGCAAAATTGAACTTCTTGAACACGATAAAGTTCAGAAGTTGATGAACAATCAGAACTTTCTACAAGAGTTTAATGCTAGTAAACGCTAAAAAGAAGAAGAAGAAGAAGAAAAACCACACATCTACACTTGCTAGCAAGCACGTATTCCAGCGACTGCCCTATTTTGCATCTCAAAATGGCTTGTAATATCAACTAAAATCAACACAAGTTTTTCATATATTCCGGTTCATGGATATGATTATCACAAGGAAACAATTCTGCAAATGTAAGACCAAGCCTAACATTTTATCTAAACACCATTCACATTAAGCTAGCAATTATTTCTTAGTTAAAAGAAAGAAATTGATGTTAACAACAAAAATTTGAAGATGTTTTTGCTGCTGCTGTGAAGGATATTA
This sequence comes from Candidula unifasciata, assembly GCA_905116865.2. Taxonomy (NCBI): domain Eukaryota; kingdom Metazoa; phylum Mollusca; class Gastropoda; order Stylommatophora; family Geomitridae; genus Candidula; species Candidula unifasciata. The sequence goes on along the minus strand of CAJHNH020001958.1, from coordinate 79,582 downwards.
ATTGGGCAGGGCAAGTCATGGTAGGGTGCAAAAACTGGTATACTTTATGACAGGATAGTTAGAATGAATGAATGAACACATGAATGAATGAACTTTATTTCCAAACGGTTACATTCAACCCCCCATGTTACACTGGAGGTAGATAGAGACCACCATAGAAGACCTTTTGTATTAATAAACATTGACAGTTCTTAGTTAAAAGTTCGTGGACAGACATTCTGATCAAAGAAACACAGCACAGACCACACAAAATATAAACTACACATAACAGTCTATTCTCCACCAATCTGTCACAATCAATACATCATCTTTGCAAGATTAAACAACCAAAGGTAACAGATAAGTATAAATATAGAAAGCTGAAAAAGAGTATACTTTATATATACTAATTTTAACCAGATGAATGGAACAGGGTATTACTGTTTAAATTACAACATCTACTAGATCATCTTCATCATCATGTGCCCTGCCAAATGGCGTAGGCGCTCATGCGTCTCCACAGATCACGATCCCTGGTTGCCTGGAAAAGTTCTCTTGATTTTGTTTCAGCCCATCCAGCATTCTCTCTCTTGTTCTGCCTCTACCCCTTTTTCCACTGATCTTTCCAGTTGTCACGATGTTCTCCAATGTCTCTTTTCTCATTATGTAGTGAAGAACAGTGTTTGTCTCTTTCTTATTCTTGTATATGGAGATCTTCTTTCATTAGCTTCTTTCAAGCAATCGTTGTTAGTTACTACATACATCAATAATAGCTTGTTTTTCCTTCTGAGACTTACTTGAAAGGAACAATACTGGCCAACCTCTGTGTTTCCCTGATGGCTGCATTAAGGTAGCTGAGCTGAGATTTGTCTTGCAGAGATACAACTCTCTCTGTACCAACAACATCATTGATTTCTTTGAAGATCTACACAAGTATAATTACAGCATTGTTAAAGTAACAGTTTACTGAATGAGTTGAAATTAAATTTTTCACATCTTTCAAATAATTAAAAAATTAATTACCTTTGTCACAAAACAACAGGCTGTACAATTTATTGCCTGACATATTCCACTGGTTCTTGTCATGGGGAAATACCACATTAACAAGTTAACAAAATTAGGCAAATAAATGAATCCTTTACAGCTGTAATACAAATTCAGTCACTCTCAAAGAAAACTGCCAAGGGCTGGCAATAAAGTGCACAATCTATTATTTTGTCTACTTTGTTCAACCCCCAGAAGGAAAGTGGAATAGATAATAAATGAGGTCAAGGCAAAAAATTTTGTTGCGCTGGTAAACAACTGTTGAGTGCATGGTGTGACACTGTGAGCTAAGAATTTCATGGGAAATGCTTATTTTTGTTGTTGTTTTCACTGGCACAGAAATGGAGCGATTATAAGATGATCCGTTTGCAATGAATCTGAAACCCTGATTAATAGCCTGATACTTTGCTCAGATTTAAAAGGGAGAACATTGCTGTGAATTACTTTCATATCAACATGAAACACACGCGATAGATTCATTAGTTGTTTTTTGTAATGCGACAATTCAAACTGATAAGTTTATCTTACTTGTTATAGCCATCCCAATATAGGACACAATTTTGTTTGTTAGTTTAAAGCCCCATCCCGGTTCTTGTCAGGGACCCTAAATATAATCTGTGTGTTGATTGGGGTATCTGGGGCTTCTGCCCAGGTAATATTTATCCGAATTGTGGCACTTTGAGTCACCAGTTGCGTCTTGCATTCATGGTGTGGTTGAATGTCTGTCAGTCAGTTAGTTTCTCAGCTAAAGTGTGAAGCAGAGTCAATGCTGAACAGAACTTTGGGAAGACATATCGATTAAAAAAAAAAGGACAATAAAAATTACAAATCAGAGCATGACACTTAAATAGGCTGGGCAGACTTCAATTTTCATTGCTCAGAATGGGATGGGTATCCTCAATGGGATGGGTATCTTAGAATGGGATGGGTATCTCAGAATGGGATGGGTATCTCAGAATGGGATGGGTATCTCAGAATGGGATGGGTATCTCAGAATGGGATGGGTATCTCAGAATAGGATGGGTATCTCAGAATGGAATGGGTATCTCAGAATGGGATGGGTATCTCAGAATGGGATGGGTATCTCAGAATGGGATGGGTATCTCAGAATGGGATGGGTATCTCAGAATGGGATGGGTATCTCAGAATGGGATGGGTATCTCACAAAAGGATGGGTATCTCAGAATGAAATGGGTATCTCAGAATGGGATGAGTATCTCAGAATAGGATGGGTATCTCAGAATGGGATGGGTATCTCAGAATAGGATGGGTATCTCAGGGTATCTCAGAATGGATGGGTATCTCAGAATGGGATGGGTATCTCAGAATAGGATGGGTATCTCAGAATAGGAAGTGTACCTCAGAATGGGATGGGTATCTCAGAATGGGATGGGTATCTCAGAATGGGATGGGTATCTACCAGTCTCAGAAAAAAAGCATAATTAAATGCCAGAACACGATGACACCTTAAAGCTGAAATCTTTTGCTTGATTTTACACACTTGATTAACATCACTGTCTAAAGGTTTTCCAAAAATATTTATGTAACAAAAAAATGTCTGCTGTTTGAAAGCTTAATTACATAAATAATTATATATTTTATAGATGTTCTGGTAAATATGGTTATCATTCATAACTCGGTTTGCACATCAGAACTACTTCTTTTTCCTCTCCCTCTTCACGTTCACCAGCGGTTGTAAGCTCTGGAAGAAAGTTCTGGCTGTGCATCCACTTCAAGTATTTAGTCTTGTACCAGACCTTGAGTTTGCATGCGCATCTATTTTACAGGTATGGCTTATTCATAAGCAGACTGCTGGCTCCTTGCCTCTCCTTCAGATGCACTCCAAGATAGAAGGAAAATCCCTAATTAGTTTAATTTTATGCTTGTTAGAGAAGCAGTCAGTCTATTCATTCTCTGCCTCCCCCTCCTCACCATAACGGGGCCCCAGAACCCACATGCAGAAGACACATATTGAGATTCCTTACTTATGTTAGTATTTTTGTATAACATAGATGGCAGGTTTGATATGATCATGATAAGAACTGTCAAAATTGGTTACATTCTTGAATTACAAAAAAATAATGACAATTTGTAGCTCATATTTATTATTACCTTTTTCTGTGTTTCTGGATTGTGTAGCATATACAACACAAACCATAAAATTGTAGTGCTGGTTGTCTCGCTTCCGGCTATAAACAGGTTTTGGATGACTCTTGCCAATTGGGCGACTAGTGAACCAATAAAATTAACATAATCACACTCATAATTGTACAAGACAAGCACTATTTTCTTCAGTTGACTAGCTAATAGACTGCAGTGGAAGGTATAGTTAGGTAAGTTGTACCCCACCAGGACATCACACAAGCGACAAACACCAGGTGACACAATGTGCAACCATGCGGATGAGTATCACCCGTGGAGAGATCCCAGAAACTCCGTTCAGCCGTTAGGCCATAATTATGGCCCGGCTATATTTAGAGCACCTAACAAATGCCGGGGGGTGGGGGAGCTTCAAATAATGAAGAATTGCATCCCACATGGGGACGACTGACACTGAAATGGTTTGCCACATATAGCGAAAGGCAGATAACTGAGAGACACAAGATGCATACACAAAATAGTTGAATAGGAGTAGTCCATGAGACAGACCAAGAGGACAGTGGAGAGATAATGTACACTTGAGATCGCCAGCTGGAAAGAGAAGGAAAATCACATAGATGGATGGAAGCCGATGATGTCTGAGGCAATCAACCTGAATCGCTTGCTATGCTGAAGAAGTATACAAAATAACATAACCCTTGACACGTTAGGGTCATGCAGGTGCATCGATGGAAGAAATTATTTAAAAAAAAAAAAATCTTTCTCTGTCTTCTGTTTGACGAACAAGAGTATGCTAAGTCAGTACTGTCCATTTGTTGCTGTTGTCATTCCTGTTGTCTTTTTGTCTGTCTCTTCTTCGACTACCCCCCATTGTTCGCTGAAGTGTTCAAAAAGCATATAAACATTTTAGTATTTGACAGGCATGTGCACTTATCTCTGTACCTCACAACTTTCTTTATTTAGAACGAAAGCTGCCTTTTTTTTTTTTTTTACACATTCGTTTAATGCTATAATTGTTTATAAATAGTTTAGCTCCTCATGATGTGTCCAACATAGAGCAGTCTTCTCTGTATTGTAAATGTTGATACTAGTGATTGCTCATACATTTCTCCTAAATCTGTACTCTTCATGAATTCACCCCATTTTATGTTCATAATTTTCCTCAGGCATTTGTTTTCAAATTTCCTAAACTTTTTTTTCCATGCCTTCAGTGGTTCTTCAACTTTCACTGGCAGGTGTTATAATTGAAATAACATTAGAATTTAAAAATACATAACTTGATGTGAAAACTGTACAGTAAGCAAAGAAAAAAAACTGAGAATAAATTGATGAATATAGCAGCCAGATGGGCATAAGAAGTTGAGAAAACAGAGGAGTTACAGTCAATGAATGATGTGTTGTTTAGTATTGAAAGAGTTAACTCTTTCAGTCCCATCCAACACATGATGCCTAATTACTTTCTACATGAATCCCAGCCATCGCATAATGAGTTCGCCTCCCCCTACCTTCTTTTACTACTGGTTACAGCATACTAAAGAAATATGGCTTTCATGCAAGCTTCTTCTGCTGCATAACCTGCCTGTTTGAATGTTATGCATCTGCGACTTTTCTTAATGGTCATTCATTTCCTTGGGCTTTTGCTGTGAAAACCTGTTACCACACTGACCCCCAGAGGTGTCCTTACGGTACTAGACATATGTGGACAAAATTGCACAAACTTCATCAAGTATTGTAGCTTGTAAGCTTCCTGAAATGTCTACTTCTTATTCTTAGCGTTCACTAGCTGCAAACTCTGGTAGAAAGTTCTGGTTGCTCATCCACTTCTCAACTTTGGTCTTGTTCCAGAACTGGAATTTTGTGTGCACATCCGTTTTATAGATCTGGCTTATTTGTACGCAGACTGATGGTTTCTTACGTCTCATACAGATGCACTCTGATTTAAAAGAAAACATCCCTAATTAGTTATCTTTTACAATAATATTGTTAGGGAGGAAATGGGTCTATTCTCTCATCCACCCCCCCCCCCCCCCCCCCCCCCCCTCTTCAATAAAATACTGGGTCCCAGAACTCTCCGGGTGATTCTTTGTATTTGAATTTGTATTTGAAGTTTTCTTTTGCGACACACACATTACGTTAACTTTTTTTAGTCTGAAACAATGCACGATGTGTTGCTAACTATTTCTCACAGGTCTCAAACATCACATCAAGTGTCTTCTTTTGTTTCAGTTTTGGTCGGTGTACACTAACTAAATCTGGCAACCAGAGAGGTATCTTTCATTCAGTGCTACACAACAGTCAGGAATTAGAATCTTCATGGATATAATTAAAAAAAATCAGTAATGATTTTTGTAGAAAACCTTTCAAGACCGATAAGCTAATGTGTATCTACATTGATGAGGGAGCTGTGGTGGTGCCAGGGATAGCGCAATCACCTGCCAGTCTAGTGGGCTAGTGGTCATGGCTTCAAATCTGTAAACAAGTTAGGTGGGCTGCCCGGTTGACAAAACCTAAACTAAGTATCCAGAGATGTAATGAGAACAGAATTACAGCTGGTTTGCTGGTAACTGACCAGATCACCAACTTACTTTACCATCTTTACATGAAACTGAATTCAAATGCTGAATACATTTAAAAAAGTTGTTTTCTCTCCAGATTTGCTTTCTGTAGCTTACGAGGATTGGCAACATCTTGTCTCGGAAGCTAAAATATTTTGGTCACATCAAGCGCCATATGAGATTGAAAAAAAAAAAAAAATAGCAAAAGGCGCACCAGAAAGGAAGAGCAGGGACCGACCAACACGAAGATGGACACAGGATATAAGTGATTCTTTGAAATGAAAGTACATGAGGCAGGAGAGCAAGGGAGAAAGCAAATAAGAGACCAAGGTTTTTTCAGGCAGACCTAATAAAAGCTACTTTCTGTAAAAGAACTGCCACATGATGATGATGAGGAATATCATCTCAAGGATGAGAATCCAACAGATAGAAATCCCCATTCAACTGTATATACAATCAGCACAGTTATACTGGGGCTGTATAAAAATGTCCTGAAGTAACCTATCTCCCAGTGTGGGTAAGTAGATGTTTTAGTGTTGTCGCCTATTCTAGTGAGACCCGGGTTTGAATCCTAGGTAAGGCTAGGGATTTTGGCTGTCGGGGGCTAAATAAAATCCTCACCTGCACAGTCGTGGTGAAAGCGCTAGCCATGTGGCCGTAAAGCCTCAGACTCAAAGACCCCCCCCCCCTCCCCCCCCCATTACACAGCACAAGTGGTATAACAAAGGCAGTAATTGGCAGTTTAGCCTATTCTACTATATTTCATGTATTCCCATAGAAAAACCCACAGCTCTTCGTACATCTGATTTGAAAATAAAGTCATACTTTCCATTGTAGTTGACTCTCCATTTGCTGTCTTGTGTTTCAGCTCTTTGAGATATGAAGTAATGAAACTGATAGTACTCTCATCATCTTCCTCTGCATTATCAAGTTTCTTTGAGAATTGATTGATGAATGGGTAACTGAAAAATACATACGGAAATCACATTTAACCCAAAATATATTAGTTCATAACAGTTAGTATATATATATATATATATATATATATATATATATATATATATATATATATATATATATATATATATATATATATATATATATATATATTACTGTATGTACTAATATTTTTTTTTTCATAATTGATGCTTAAAAAAAATTGAAATTTTCCCCCCATTATTTTACACACACGCACGCATGCATCCACGCACCCACAAACACTTACATACACACATGCACACACACTCTCTCTCTCGCTGAGGTACTTACTCCCATACACACATCTTAAGTAAATAATAATATAACAGTAAACAGTTTTCTAGAACATACTGCTTAAATTTCTGTCACATTCACTTGTCTACAGACAAATTACTAACTGAAATTTAGCCACTCGTAAGCATCCATTCTGGCAGAAAAATATGCCTAGAAATTTAGAACATAAAGAAACCACAGAATTATCAAAACTACACTTTAGTTTTGAATCTTACCAAAAGTGATCCATTAGTTCATCATTGTTCTTTACTATCTTCTTGATGTCGAACAAGTCACCAGGCAAATATCTCAGCCAGGGAAAGGCATTCCGAAGTGACACACTTTTAACCAATCTTATCTGAAATATGAGCAGATAAATTTCGAATTTATCTACAGATAACAGCGCATACTGTTAAATTACAGTTTAGAAAACACACAAATTTACATATTTGTGATTTTATATTTATGAAAATATTTTCATTAAGAAGTCTATATAGTCTTGAATATAAAACTAAAAGAAAATCAATATACTAATACTAAAATTAGTAAATATTTATTTACTACAGCAGTTAAATTGAAATATAAAATAAATATGCCAAGTCAAGAAACATACCTGTTCATTCAAAATATGTAGTAAGCGGATAAGGTAGGGGTCATCATAATCAAAACGCTTGCCCACGATGATTGCACAGATAACATTAGAAACAGCAACATTTGTCAGTGTTCTCACTTCTTGGGGTTTGCCTTTAAACTTTGCAAGCTCGCTGAGGTATGCAGAAACCTTAAAAACCAATAATGCATTAGTTAAATTCTTTTCATGATTCTATATCCCAGCTGTAAGGTTATTATAGCTACTGCTGCTTTTCCTGCTGCTACTACTACTACTGCAGCGACCAAGTCTCCTTTTCGGGCAGTTCTTCTTCTTCTTTCATTAGCTTGAAATAGATCATTGATATCTGCTACGTTGTCTGTAGTATGAACTTCACTGTCTGTTGTAATTCTCTTAGCGATCTGTAAAGATAGGCTTGCACTGGTGTTTCTCTTGGCCAGAAATGTTGTCTTGATATGGGACAGACAATCTTGGAGGACATGATTTGTTGTCTCAGGTACCAATCCACATGTGCGCACACGGCTCATTCGCCAATCTTAAATTTTGTGTACAATGGCTGCGAAGTAGATTGTGCTCTGTTTTAAAGCATAGAATAATGACTTGCTCTGATTTGTCCAATTTAGGGTAATTATCTTGTGCCAACTGGTTTTAGTGGCTTTCTGATTGATATGATTATTCTCTTCTTGTGTTGATAAGAGACTGGCACGTCAGGTTGTACCCACTTCAGCTAGTTTATCACCTCCCTTATGTCTGCTAACTCCACCTTTCACTAGTTGCCTAGTTTGGAGAATAGTGTCCATATACTCGGTAGTTTTCTGATATTGAGTGCTGAAGTGAGCGTACGTAATGGCATACAGTACCGACACCTTTTTTTTAAAGCATAATTTAGTGTGGTGAGTTAAGAAAGTGTGTCCTTTACAGGACTTAACCAACCCCAGTATTTTTTGGCTGTTATGGTTTTTCTAGACAAATTTTACTTTCAGTAATTTGCAATTGCTTTCTGAACAGTCAGTTCCCGGTACCAGTGTCGGAGCCAATGTAAGATAAATCGACCGCAGCTGAGATTCAACCCAGCACCCCAGCTTTATAATTCTCTTTGGCAACGCCTGAGCCACAGATGGTGACTGTCACCCTAAGGTGAGTACAGATGTGATAAAGCAAATCAGATCACCGCACAGATGTCACCAACAGTGCAAAACTACCGTGTATCAACTTACACAAGGAGATCAATATCCAACACAGTATTTTAGCAATATTGTGTGACCAGTGACAAAAATTTGAAAAAAGGAAAACTTAAATAAAACAGCAATGAAATATTTATGACAAATCCTAAATTTAACTAGAAAGTACATAGTAAGAAATAATGAAATCCAAAAAAAAAAAAAAAAAAAAAAAACAAAAACAATTGAGACAGAACTAGAATAAAACTACATCAACAGATCAAATGGTTCGGACATGTGTCAAGATTACCACCAGATAGTGCACCACACAGAGACCTGTCACTGAGACACAATGAAAACAGAACTAGAGGCCACCCATGCAAGCCATGAATAGATGGAACATCTGAGGTTGTGAATACTATAGCATCTCTGTAGCAAATTCCAAAGCTTGCACCTGATGCCTTTTTAAAACCTGGCACTGAAAGACAGAACAGAACTAGAGAAGAGGAGGAGAACAAGGTGAATGCTGGTATCCTTTTTTCTAAAAAAAAAAAAAAAGCCATGACTGCTGCTGCTGCTACAAGTGCTGCTGTTACTACTACTGTAATAGTGATGCTGCTGTTGCTGCCGCTACCAGTACTACCACTGATATTTCCACTACCATAACTGCTTTTATTACTTTTAAAAGGTATAATATAGACTTCAGAACATGAAATCAAAGAAGAAACGTACACATATCTGAACTATAAAGCTCATGCTTTATAGAACCGGAGATCTAGTCTGTGAAACAAATATGAGACCTTCACAGCTTTAGGCAAATGACTTAACAACTTAACCACACTGACTGTTTGATATTATACAAACCCTGTCTTCATTTACTAGACCTAGTCTGGTGGGAGTCACACAGGTGACCAAACCAAGGACATCCACTGCAGTAATAGTCATTACTTTACTCAACAAGAAAGTATGCTTACTGTATCAATAATAATGAAATACGAAACAATTCTACAGTTTGAATCATAAATTTGTTTTCTCTGGCAGTACACAGAAGTACTCTTTTCTCCCAGTGTTACTGTTATTTACACATTGTGGTGTGTACCAGCACCTTTTTAAAATTAATTATAAAAATAAGCCCTGGTTAGAATAAATAATTTATTATTATATATGATGATACCTCTTCCTGAATTTTCTCTGCTAGTGTAGTTTTGCCCATGCCAAAATTTCTGAGGATTGCCAGTGAAACACTGCGCTGTTCCTTCCAGCTATGCCCAGAGGATCCAATAATTCCTGTAAAATATGGGGAGAGAATAAACTGGAAATCACAATAAGGAAAAGGTAAATTGAGGTCAGACTTGGGTTAGGAGCAACTGACACCAGTGATAGCAGAACATTCTCAATCCCTTAAAAGCTTTATAGACAGCCCCACAATGGGCCCTATTCCTTGTTTAAGTGTGCATTAATACTAATAATGGTCTAAATGGTAAAATAAATATAATAAATATATTTGATGTAACATGAAGTGGATAAACAAATACTTAAAATGAGAACTTCTTTACATAGTTAGGAGATCATTCAGCCCCTTAAAAGTTTTCTAAGGGGCTAAGTAGAGCCAGGCAGTCTAAGCCCGCAAGTTCAGGTTCCCCTTGATGTGTGTGTGTGTGCATATAAAATATATATATATATATATATATATATATATATATATATATATATATATATATATATATATATATATATATATATATATATATAATACTGATTAAGATACCTTTTGTTCCATCCTTAATCACACTGATCAGTTGGTTTTGTGGTCTGTCAGAGAAAATATCTGCTTGTTTCACCAGTGTGTCCCTGATAACGTCGTAACCATTCAATACAACAGTCAGCTTGGTGCCTGTATATATGCTGAATACATCCCCAGCCCTGACCAACAAACAAGAATAATAGATGAGGTGACAGTAAATAGAACATGCTCATTCACCAAACACAGGACAGATACACCAGTTGAAAGGATCCCTAAACTATCATTATAACGTCAGCGTGTTTGTTTGCACTATGGTGTCATGTGCTTAACACTGACGTCTTTGAAAACTGTATTGACAGGCTACAAGGCAATGGTATGGAAACAATACTTTAAACCAAACCTTTATGGTTTTAATTTGAAGCATTAGATTTATAAATATATATATATCTCTGTCAATACTGTTGTCAAAGATGACAAGAGTCTTATAAGCACATAACCATAGTGCAGACAAATAATGATAGTTTAAAGATGGTCGCTTTACCTTTAAGATGCACCAAAGAGGATAATGTTCTGTTATCCATTGTTTGATCAGTGAAGGGGTGAAACAAGATCGGCTACAGCCTGGTCTTGAGTGAAACCTATAGATATTTATCAGCAAATAAAGACCTACTAAGGTGACGCATGCCTGTAAGTCCATATATGTATATATATCTTCTTTTTCTTCTTCTTCTTCACTTCCACTATTTACCTCACCGAGATGCTGGAAGGGTGGAAGATGTTAGGATCATTTTGATCGTTTTGCGCTTTTTCCAAAGCATTGTACAAGCTGCTGTTCATTTTTGTTAGGTTGCTCCTGATGATGTCGCTCTATCTCTTGCGTGGTCTTCTCCTTGCTCTGTGATCATTATTTTTCTTTAGTGTGGCTCTCTGTGGCAGCTGGTACCAGGGAATTCTCATTGTATTTTTATATACATAAAATCACCCCCTCTTGGAATATAACTTAACTGACTGACAACTAGTCTCTTAAAACCACTGTTCAGATGCAAATTGAACAGCAGCAAATATCAGAAACTCCATTTAACTGCAAACAACAGTATTTTTTTTCATACTCTACAGCTTCAAAGTAAGCTTTCTTCAGCTTTAACAATGAGATTAATTTGTTTTTCAGCATTATGTGACAGGGATGACTACTTGTTTAGGAGCATTATGGGGATATTTAAACTTTTATCATTTTTTTGGATACATGATACTAATGAAGTGATGGCTGTCGAGTGAACCTAAATACCATCTGCTACAGTTTTAAAACTTCTTCTGTGTTTCCAAATACCAACAGCCTTTCTCTTTATGGCGTTTTTCCAAACAAAAAAAAGACGTGTAGTTGTTGTGTTGGGTGACCTCCATCTTTCTTGACAGTCTTACCCAGCGAGATACCATGTCTATTTCAATACTTTATAATGATGCCTACCCTGCCTTACTGGTTCACTTGAACATTCTCACCATGGAACCTACTCTGATATAGGTAGGTTTACAGTTTAATAGATACTTTTGCAGTCTGCAGAATTAATACCTGAAGGATGAGAATACTACATTCTCTGTGCGGGTTCTGGGATCCCATTTTGGGGGTATAAAACTCGACTAATCAGGGGTTACCTTCAAAGTCAGATTGCATTTGCCTGAGAGGCAAGGAAGTAGCAGTCTGCATACAAATAAGCTTAATCTGTAAAAGGGATGTGCATGCAAAAACTCAAGTTCTGGGACAAGACTGAGGTCTACAAATGAACAAGCAAGTGTTGGAATTTATAGCCGTGAACATGAAGAAGAAGAAGAAAAAGAAGAAAGTAATCCTCCATGCGAAAATGACAGAAATCCCAGCTGTTATACTGGGACCCGATGAATACATAGTAACCTTAACTTAAGTCCGGGTGAGGATTATGTCTTGATTTTTTAGCAATATATATAAGTAGTAAATTTGTCAACAATATTCTCTTCAGCCCTTCCAGGTTATGACTGAAATGTACAGCGTTTTCCTCTGTTCAGGTATTGATATTTATTGTCTCTTATACTTTTGTCAGCTCTGTGGCTAAGTCGATGTAAACATTTCGTAATGCCAGGATGCCGCGTTCGATCCCAGCTGCGGGCCATGCGACCGTCCAGAAAACAATGGCAAACTACTGGACGTAAATTTGCCTAGAGAAACCGCACAACAGCCGGGGGCTTTTGGGGTTGGTTCTGCAACGTCCTGTAAAGAATACGCAACTAACCTTATACTTTTGGTTATTTAATTTTGCATAGGTTATGCCTTTACTATAACAAATTAGGACATTATAAATTACAAATGTTGAGTATTCAATATTCAGAGAGCACCTTCAAATACGAGAAGTGGAGTATCTGTAGATATTCCTGGTGAGTTATGATGCTGATTCTTAAATCAGCAATCTATCATAATGTTTACAATGATCTGGGTAATAAGATAAGTTAAACATTCTACTTCTACTTCTTTTTCTTCTCCTACTCCTCCACTTACCTCACTGAGTAGGGGAAAGGGGGAGGGGGGGGGGGATACATGGTATTCCTCCTACTTACACAGTCACCGTCACTCATTTTTTTTTTTTTGGGGGGGGGTCTTTGGGGGGTGTCGGGGGTTGCTACTCTTTCTACATGTTCGTGGCTTCTGTGATAATTCGTACTTGAGCTGACTGACTGGAACATCACACAAGCGATAAACACCCGTTGACTGGTGCCACCATGTGGATGGGAATGTTTCAAAACAATGCATATTGCGGCCCCTGGCAAAAGCCAGGGTGGGGCTTCGAATAACAAATAATTTCGTCATAAAAACGACGAAACACCTATCAATTACTATACAACGTACCTGGGCATTCTGGTCAGATGGAAGTTAAAACAATTCAATGCAAACACAAACAATGTTGTTACAAATAACTACTCACCTTTTCCTGAACTCCTTCAAAGTTTCCCGGGGCCTGTTTTTCAAGTGAGGAATGTGACCTAATATTGGATATGGCCACACAGGACACGGGGGGAGATCGCTTCGACTGCTCTGCGCCCATAATGTTAGTATCAGAGTTAATGCCAACACAACAGCTACATAAGCCAAGGGAGGTAAGCTCAGAGTTGCGAAGATTTCAGCAAACATTCTGTTATCGTGTAGTCAGCTGTGGGTATATATAATTAGCAGAATCAAGAGACCTTTATCATAGTTATCATCATCATTATCATCATAATCCTCATCATGTACTTCGGCATGCCGGAAAGCCAATGAATACCTGTATATTTTACCATGCCATTCCCATACTAGGCTGCACGTTACTTTTAAGCCGCACAAATGTATCCATTATTTTTCCGTCCTTCTTAGGATGACATTTTTCGTTGTTTGAAGTTCTACTCTGGCTCTTTCCCGGGGCCGCAATATAGCCTGGCCATAAATAAGGCCTAAAGGCTGAACGCGGTTTGTGGGACCTTTCCACGGGGATTCCTCACACACATGGTGGCACATTGTGTCATCGGGTGTTTATTGCTTGTGTGATGTCCTGGAGGGGTAGAAAGTCAGTGAGTCAGTCAGTTAAGCCGCACAAACACCCTAATATCACTGGACATGGTTTCTGGTAATTGCTCATGTTTGATTCTCTCGCGGTGTCAGTTTACGCGTAGCAATCGTGAATTGGGAAATCCTACCTACCTATCACTCGATCCTTGCCACACTCACGGCTTTTTTTTTAACCTCTCCACCGTAGAGGTTGCCTGCAGTCGATATGCGCATTGCACCATTCTCTTCGGGTCGTGGTGATCTATCAGTGCCTCCGCACTGTCCCCTTGCTTACCACCACAAAGTTGATCCATAGAGCCATGATAGCACTTAACTCCTCATACAATAATTTACCAACAAGTGGTGAAGAACTAAGCAATCTGCCTGCATGGTCGTTTTCCAACACACCGTATATCCATTATCACTGGAATATCATCACTTACAAAATATTTAATCATTTATTTTAAACCCAAACTCAACTTTTATAACAAAGTTTGCTACTTGCGAAACCTGATCTACGTATTGTATCATTAATACAACTTACCAGAAGCAGATGTCTCTTATATGGAATCACTGTTTAGTTCTAAAATGTCAGTTATTCCTTCTACTACTCAATATCAGCTGTTTTATTCCCATATCTTTATAGACATCGCATATTTATAGAGAAAAATGTATAACGAAAATGTACGGCAGTTTAGATTTTTAGCACCTTATAAAAATGCTTCTTGTCCACGCACAAAGAATTGTCTCGTGAAACCAGACTATAATATTTCGTGCAGTAAGGGTCAAAGGTGAAAGTCTTATGGAAACTGTAACGCAACGTTGCATGTAAGGTAAATAGTGACAGCTAGTATATAGTTAAAACCGTTATAGGCGCTGGCTAGGTCAGTATCTGTCACAATCACTGCTACACCCGGGTCGCAACCTAATTGTCGACTCAGAATGTTATTTTAGCTGAAGCAGATAAAACTAGACAATTAGTCACAACCACATTCTATGTGCGACTGATGAAATGTAATCCTCTGTGTGTGGGTTCCGGGGCCCCATGTGGGGGGGGGGGGGGGGGGGGGGCAGAATAGACCCAGTACCTCGTCGAAAGCGTGTCGTAAGAAGTTTCCTTCGAAGTCGGAGTGCATTTGCCTGAGAGACAAGAAACCAATTGTCTGCATACAGATGGATCAGGTTTGTGAAACTGATGTGAACGCAGCACTCAGGTTCTGGAACAGGACTACAGTCAAGAAATGGACGAACAACCAGAACTTTCTGATAGAGTTTACAATTAGTGAATGCAGAGAAGAAGAAGGAGGAGGAGAAGAAGAAGAGAAGAAGAAGAAGGAAGAAGAAGAAGAAAGAAGAAGAAGGAAGAAAAAAAGAAGAAAAGGAAGAAGAAGAAAAGAAGAAGAAGAAGAAGAAGAAGAAGAAGAAGAAGAAGAAGAAGAAGAAGAAGAAGAAGAAAAAGAACAAGAACAAGAACAAGAACAAGAAGAAGAACAAGAACAAGAAGAACACGAACAAGAAGAACAAGTAAAAGGTGGAGGAGAAGGAGAATAACTACAACATTAATAATAACAACAGTAACAATAACAATAATAGCCAACAAAAGAGGGTAGGGGCTTGATGTACAAACAGGAAAGGGCTAGATACTTACTAAACACTAAACTATTGACCTTGGAATGTCGAACAAGGTTAATAAATATAACATTTAAGGCTGAACTAATTCTATGACCTACAAATATATTTGAGTACAGTGGTTCAAACTGTGATAGCTGACGTCCTGTAACAAGACAAAAGTCTGTCAATAAACTTAACTTACTAACCATAACTAGAAAATTGATCGTGTACAAACTTTAAAAATTTGTATAATAAAAAAGGCATTTACCCCCCTCCCTCCCCCCCCCCCCCCATCCTTTCTTTCTAAAACCCCACGCACCCTTCCTTGTCATCTAGGATCGCAGCATGGAATACTGACACTCGGTGACTCAAAGAATCCTGTTATGATGCAAATCCACTAGAGGGAAATATATAAACTCCGTCTAACCACACACACAAAAAACAGTATAATATCAGGGCACTTGGAGGTAAGGAAGATAACTGCTGTCCACTGCTGGTGGGATCTGTAAACCATACAGGACTGACATGTTATTGCCGCCTAAAAAAGATCATCATCATCATCATCACATCACGTAGCAGGTCGTCTGCAGAACGTCGCTCTCCTCACGGTCTGTCTGAAAGAAACTCTGTCTCTCGCCAGCTCTCTGGCCTCATGCACTTTCAAACTCAAGGAGTCACTTATATCCTGTGCCCATCTTCGTATTGGTTCTCGTACCATGCCTTCTGCTATAATTTTTTCCAATCCGAGACAGGATGCTTTTCATTAGCCAATCTTCCTTGATGTTCAGATCGTTCAAGATGTCAGTATTTCTCCTTTTTTTTCCGTCCAAGATATTCTGAGAATCTTTCTATAGCATTTCAGCTAAAAAGCCATTATTCTCTTTCTAAAGGACTGGGAGACAGTCCACGACTCACATCCGTATGTTGCTACAGGGAAGATGTATGCTCTCAAAATACTAATTTTAATCGCCTTGCTGGGCTTAACCATAGACTTTTTAGGCTGTTTAAGGATAAAAGCTCAATTTCTATGTTTTGGCTCTAAATATTTTAATTACAAACAGGCTGATAGATTAGCTGATGCCGACCTTCAAGGCGGTGAACTATTGTCTAAGAAACCGGCTGCGGTGAAGGCTCTGTTGGATCAAATGGACAGTGCAAAAAATGGGGAATCGATACATTGAAATACTAATCTAACGGGAAAGAAAAAAAAAAGGGGGGGGGTCGGGGGGGGGGGGGGGGGGGGGGTGAGTAGAGGTTCTGGGAGATATTCAACACTGAAGGGGAAACAGACGGAATTTGAATCAAGTTGCAACCAGTACCATTAGCATGTCAACTCTTCGTTAGTTACTGAAAAAAGGGACGGAGCACGCATGGGAATTTACCGAGGGCAGTGATGTCAGTTCTGGACTCATTCATATTTCAATTATTATCCAGATGGGATAAACATAATAGTATTGACATAACAGCCATTACTAATACAACAACAACAACTACTACTGCGACTGCTACTTATACTACTACTACTACTTCTACTTCTACTACTTCTACTTCTACTACTACTTCTTCTACTTCTACTACTACTACTTCTACTACTACTACTTCTGCTACTACTACTTCTACTACTACTACTACTTCTACTACTACTACTTCTGCTACTACTACTACTTCTACTACTACTACTTCTGCTACTACTACTTCTACTACTACTACTTTTACTACTACTACTTCTACTACTACTACTTCTGCTACTACTACTTCTACTACTACTACTACTTCTACTACTACTACTTCTACTACTACTACTACTTCTACTACTACTACTTCTGCTACTACTACTTCTACTACTACTACTTCTACTTCTACTACTACTTCTTCTACTTCTACTACTACTACTTCTACTACTACTACTTCTGCTACTACTACTTCTACTACTACTACTACTTCTACTACTACTACTTCTGCTACTACTACTACTTCTACTACTACTACTTCTGCTACTACTACTTCTACTACTACTACTTCTACTACTACTACTTCTACTACTACTACTTCTGCTACTACTACTTCTACTACTACTACTACTTCTACTACTACTACTTCTACTACTACTACTACTTCTACTACTACTACTTCTGCTACTACTACTTCTACTACTACTACTACTTCTACTACTACTACTTCTACTACTACTACTTCTACTACTACTACTTCTGCTACTACTGCTGCTGCTGCCATCGCCGCCGCCGCCATTACCACTGATGCCAATACCACCACCACCAACACTACTACAACTACAACAAAAACAACAATAACAATAAACAACATTAAGAATGAAGCAAGAATCTACTACTACCACCACCATACTACTACTACTATTACTACTGCTACTACTACTACTACTACTACTACTACTACTACTACTACTACTACTACTACTACTACTACTACTACTACTACTACTACTACTACTACTACTACTACTACTACTACTGTTGCCGCTGCTGCTGCTGCTGCTACTATTATTACTATCAATGTCACTAACACCAACACTTCAACGAATACTGGTACTACAACAATGACAACTACTACTAGTACTACCATTACTACTACTACCACCACCACAACTACTACTGCCACCATCACTACTATACTAAAACTGCTGCTGCTGCTGGTACTACTTCTACATCATCGCGTACCCCAGAGTATTTATTACACTTCTTCTTTATTCTAGAATATAATACTTATTTCGGAGCCACGGAAGTGTAGTGGCCGTCCCGTTAACCGTTTGTCCTTTAGTCATGAGTTCGAATCCCTATCGTAACGAATTGACAAAACTGACGCAGACTCGCTGGTTCACTCAGCATAAATTATGTACCGGGAAATGTCTAGTGAAGTAAAGACAGCTGACCTCTGAACTGTTACTGATCAGATTACCTAATGATAGTTCATTGCTCTACAAACGCATGGAACAAGCATCATAGGCACACTACGGCCTAAAGGCAATGAGTGGGCTCTTTACTTCATGCATAAAATCTGAAGAATAGATCGTTCTTCATAGGGAAAAAAATTATTTGCCGTCTCTTCAATCAATCAGTCAGCGGCTGTCTCCACAGTCAATCAGCGACTGTCTCCACATTCATTCAGTCAGGGGGCTGTCTCCATAACCAATAGGTCAGCGGCTGTCTCAATAACCAATCAGTCAGCGGCTGTCTCCAAAACCAATCAGTCAGCGGCTGTCTCCATAAATAATCAGTCAGGAGCTGTCTCCCCAACCAATCAGTCAGGGGCTGTCTCCACAACCAATCAGTCAGGGACTGTCTCCACAGTCAATCAGTCAGGGGCCGTCTCCACAATCAAAGGTCAGAGGCTGTCTCCACAATCAATCAGCCAGGAGCTGTCTCCACAATCAATCAGTCAGGGACTGTCTCCACAATCAATCAGCCAGGAGCTGTCTCCACAGTCAATCAGTCAGGGGCTGTCTCCACAACCAATCAGTCAGGGGCCGTCTCCACAGTGAAGGTCGGCTACAATAGATCTCCAACACGCTCTGTCTCTTGTCCTGGCTAAACACTCTCCCAGGCTGCTGCCTGTCCATCTCTAGATGTTATCCTCCCACTTGTATCGTTGCCCGCCTCTAGCCTTCTTGCCTTCGACCTTAAACTCAAGTATGGTTTTTGTGGAAACCTCCACAATTTAGGGTTGGCCACAGTGCACCCGCTGCTGTCTATGAGATGATTACGTGATGGAGCTTGAATCTCTTCCAGGGTGCGATTCTTGTGCTTCTATCCGATCCACTTGAGAATGAATAATTTGTTTACCGTCCGTCGTGGAAATTGAACTCTAGGCTCGAGGATCGTAAAGAAATGTTCAACTGCAGTTACTAATCTTTAACATCGGATGTATACCAATTTACACTTCATGGAAATAAAATGATTCAATTTGTTTTTCTTTTTTCACGTGCGTCGGCTGGAAAACTTCGACGGAAAAGTTCTGAATGTTCGTCCCCTTCTGGACTCTACCCCTGTTTCAGAACCTAATTGTTGCCGGCAGCTGATTTGACTCACTTGCATAAACTGTGGTTGCCTGCCTCTCAGGCAGATGCATTCCGATTTCGGAGGACGTTCCCAGCTAGTCAACGTTTACTACTTGCTTCTGGATAGGCAGTGCGTTATCCCACCCACACAACCTTCCCACAATGTGGTCTGGAAACCAGGCCAGGGTCTCCAGTTCTGCGTGTACATCCGTTTTGCTGCTTATGTGAGTGCAGTTGGAATGAATGAATAAATGACATTCAATGTTAAGGGACCGCACAACGAGCGATAAACACCAGCGACACAAATTGCCACCATCCGGATGAGAATCACACGGGCGCAAGTCCCAGAGACCCCGTTTAACCCTGAGGTTATATTAGTGCTCCTGACATCAGTCAGGATAAGGCTTAAATATAACGACAAATTATATATCCCATATTGTAAAGGTATTATTGGAGTCAGTTGGTTACTCATTGCCACTCAGGCACAAACATAGGTTTCTCAAAACAACACTTTAAGGATGAATCACTGACATTTAACTCCACTACTAAAACAGAAGGAGCGATTAACACAAAGTACCACAATTTGGATGGGAATCCCCAGGCGCAAGTCTCAGATATCCCGTTGAACCGTTTGGTTATATTATTACCCTGACTATAGCTGGGGTGGGGCTTTAAATTAATAATAAACATTGCGTTCCATGTTGGGACAATATAGTGTAACAACGCTACATAAACGGTCGTACATATGTGGCATGGGTAAACCCAGCCATACAAAGAATAAGTTTAGACAAGAGTAAATGAACTTAAAATTTCTATTAGTCGTTTACCATAGGGTATTATCTAAAGTCAATGACCTAGAAATTTGCGGGCTAACGTGAAGATAAAGCTTACAAAGAAGTGCTAACTAAGGTTGGATCCCAGTCATAAATTAACAGAGGCAGGACAACGACCAAAGACACAAGATTTCCTGGGGTTTTTCTATCCAATTATGCAAAGTGGCTTGGAAACCCCTCTTTGGCGGGAAAGAGAAAGGTTAATGAACCTAAGAAGATGCCGTTTCATGAACTCTGGTACAAAGGAGAGAGGTAGAACCAAGTAGCATCAGTGGTATATATACTGTCAGCGAGTATGCAGGGAAACACTTGCGCTGAGACCGCCGCCAACGAAGGGTGCTGTGGGAGAATAAACCTATTCTGAGATGATGTTGATACGATGGAGCTGAGTCCATACTTTTATTGTGGAACTTGCCAGATAAGGCATGAACCATTTATGGATGTCATGTGACATGGCAGTTTCTGTCATGGTTGTACTGGGTTGGCAATAGGGTAGATGATATCTAGACTGCAATCGGCAGTATAGCTAGATGGTAGTCGGTATTTGGCTCATTATTTGTAGAGTAAACGTATCTAGTTGGCTAATTGGTAATAAATGATTAATAGCGATGAAGGCGATTCTAGGAGTCATTTGCTGTTTATCGTTGAGTAAAGTAGATTCTGCTGTCAGTTGCTGAGTTTTATAGTATGAAGACGTTATGTTTATAACAGTGTAACATCTGTTGGTTGTGAAATAGGAGATATACGACTTCGTAATTCTGTTCCCTAATAAACATGATTGTTAGTTGTTATTCTTTTATTCAATCGTTAGTTTGTTGAGTATAGGAGTGGTGCTTTTATTGTTAGTTGCTGTAGTCTATATACTACCGCTGTACTATACAACTCTCTTTCATACCTTCACTATTACCTCATCGTTTGGGGGTGTAGACTTATTACTACACTCTCCACATAGGAGAACCTATTGTCCTCTTATACATCCTTTAACTATTATTTATGCTTGCCTGTCTCTCTCTCTCTCTACATTTATATGTCCCCTCTTCTTCTTCTATCCCCTCTTTAAAATGTACCGTGTTACACACATGACAATATTACTTTTTTGTTTATTTCTCTATTCAGCCTATGAGACCTTGCTGTATTACCATCAGCATAGTTCTAACGACACGGAAAACTGAGTGTCTATTGAAATAAATGGTCAAGTTTGTAGTATTTCGTTCCTTTAACTTGCAGGCTAGAAAGTAGAAAACGCAATTGCCTTAGCGTCTGTGGCAGGCGTTGCTAACGTGCTTCATAGTTCCGGGGTGCCGAGTTCGATCCCAGGGGCGGACAAGCCATCTTGCGTTGGTTTCGACTGTGATAACGAGAGCTGACCGCAATGCAAACTACTGAGCGAAAATTTTGCCCAGAAAAACCACAACTCCCCCTCCCCCATAATGCCCTGTAAAGGATACGCAACTGTCTCAAGATTACTAGCGACCTAAATCAGAAATATGTACAAATATAGGGGCAACAACAACATATAATCCTACCAGGAATTAAATAGCAGAGTTATCAGTTTTGAATAATTCTTCCGGTAATTACTGAATTCAGTACGTGAGAGTGGAGCCGTGGGAAGGCAGTGGTATGACTGACTAGCTGCAGGCATGAAATCTTTGGTTTGGATACTGTACAAGGATTAACTTTTTATAATTGACCTTGACTTCCTGGTTGACTCAATATGTAGGTCATCATGAATTTTCATGTGTAGCAGAGTGCCATGACAGCGCTTTTTTTTACACTAGTCACCCCTTTGTGGGATGCAATTTTTCGTTATTTTGAAGCTCCACCATGGCTATTGCCAGATGTCGCAATATAGCCCGGCCATATATATGGCCCAATGGCTGAGCGTGGTTACCGGGACCTCTTCACGGGCGATCCTCATCCACATGGTGGCACTTTGTGTCATCAGGTGTTTATCGCTTGTGTGATGTCCTAGTGGGGTAAAATGTACTACTACTACTACTACTACTACTACTACTACTACTACTACTACTACTACTACTACTACTACTACTACTACTACTACTACTACTACTACTACTACTACTACTACTACTACTACTACTACTACTACTACTACTACTACTACTACTACTACTACTACTACTACTACAGAGCTTTTTCTTTTGAACCTCTTCCTGGTGGTACGCAGTACTGGCACATTTTTATTGGTATCATTTTTTTCAGGCCACTATAACAGACACTTTGGGGGGTGGGGGGGGGGGGGGTGAGCAGCAGTGATTTTGTTTCCTTAAAAAAAAAGCCCTGGTCATCATGCATCGAGTATGAAGTGATTCCCCAAAAAATGTTTAGCATCACATTCCCAAAGGCGCCACCTTATCAATTCCATCTAACCAAGCTGGATTACAGGTAACACTGAAAACTGTCTGATGTCCTAATATATCCGTGTTGTACTGATAAACGGCTTTTCTGGGATTTGTTTTCGTTGGATTCTCATCCGAATAGAGTCCCTTTGAGTCACTAGTGTGCAACTCTAGACGGGACAAGTTTAAGAAAAATGGGAAGACATAGTTTAATATTTTATTTTTTGTTGCTTTTTTCCTAGTGCATACTAGGGATGGAGGTGGAAGAGACGGCACATAGCACATCAGATCTTTACTTATTTTTTAGTGCATAACAGGAATGAAGCAGGAGAAGTCACATAACACACAAGATCTTTACTTAATTATTAGTGCACAACAGGGATGGAGCAGGAGTAGAAGGCACATAATACATAAGATCATTACTTATTTATTAGTGCACAACAGAGATGGTGCAGGAGGAGAAGGCACATAGCACATCAGATCATTACTTATTTATTAGTGCACAACAGAGATGGTGCAGGAGGAGAAGGCACATAGCACATCAGATCTTTACTTATTTACTAGTGCACAACAGGGATGGAGCAGGAGGAGAAGGCACATAGAACATCATATCTTTAATTATTTATTAGTGCACAACAATGATGGTGCAGGAGGAGAAGGCACATAGCACATCAGATCTTTACTTATTCATTAGTGCAGAACAGGGATGGTGCAGGAGAAGAAGGCACCTAGCACATCAGATCTTTACTTATTTATTGGTGTATAACAGGGATGGAGCAGGAGAAGGGACATAGCACATCAGATCTTTACTTATTTATTGGTGTATAACAGGGATGGAGCAGGAGGAGAAGGCACATAGAACATCAGATCATTAAGTAGAGAATTTTTTTTTAAAATTACTATGGGAATGCACAGAATACAGTCATTATCTTTCCATATCATTGTGTTTTGTTGGGTTACCAGTTGCCGTTCTTGATTTAATAGGACAACTGGTTTAGTGTATGAGCTTGCTGTGGATCGAGGCTTACTGGGCTATAGAAAAAAGCTAAAGAAAAGAAAATGCCTGTACCCATATAAGACTGCAGGCTACACCTGAATATTGCAGCCGTTAATGGTGCCCTAATCAAAATAGCTTTCCAGGGTAAGCGGGGTATCTGGGGTCTACCCTGTTAGCCTGCCATCAAAGCTAATATTTTGTTGGTGTCGTTATTTTCGGATGATAACCCTTCAGGTAACAGCATGAAAGGGGACGAAACCAATTGATCAATTAAAGAGAAAAATAAAAAAATAAGCGAACGTTTCGCATCAAAAACGTAAGGGGCCAATAAAGAGATCATGACGTGATTCTTCTTCTATTGTCGTCTCACTGATACCAGGTTGTAGCCCGGTGTCATCGTTTTCTGTATTTGTCTTGCGCTTCTTGGGTGATGGATTTGTTCATCTTTTTGCAAGTTTGGGCTACACTATTTATCCATATTTTTCTTGGTCTTCGTCTCACATTCTACTATAGAAAGTCTCAAATGCCGTTTGGCCTGGCTTCACTCTCATTAGATGACCAAAACACTCCATTCTTTGCCTGTTAATATAATCCAGACATAATCTCATTCCAGCTGTCTATCTAATGCTGGTATTCGTAACACTGTCTTTTGTTGTGTTGCTAGTGACCTTGCGGAGATAGCGATTTCACTTGTAGTTATTTTAGTATGTAGAGATTCCAGTCAAATGTTATAAAAGACAAATCGGTATTCATTGTGAATAATGATCATTCATGTTGTTTAAAAACACATAATCTTCTTTGCTTCCCAAAACATGTCCTGGACTGCCACAGTTGCTGTCAATTAATGGCTAGAGTGTCTGGCTATTTGCTTCAAACCAGTCCTTTCTTCTATGTTATCTAATTAAATAGATTGTTTCAGCCTGTGGCAGATCAACACCTTACTGGCTGGAGGCTGCCCAGCTTGAGGTGGGCGGTAGCTGGTCAGTGACATTCGGAAATGTCTCCCACTGTTAGAGGCAACGTCTACGCCAACTGACAAGGTTTAGAACCCGTAACTGCTGCCTCTCGATTTGTTTCCAAGACCAGTTAAGAACAGTGATGAAGTGCCTCCTCTCCACATCACAAAGCCTGGGCAGTATTGTACAGACCATATGTTGCCCACGCATCATGATCCCTCACTCGACCATGCATTGTTTACTCCAAAGGAAAGGTAACATCAGTACTTTTAAAACGAAGCAAGCTGCAGAAGCTGCAGGATCAGAAAAGCAGTGCTATATCTGTCTGCATGTCGGAGCATCCCTCCTAGACCATCTGTCAACGAAGGCTGAGGGCGTTGTCTGACAGGCCATATTTTACAGTTTTCAGGTTGCATTTCCTCTTCCTAAGATAAGGCTTAGTATCCTCCCCAATACCTCACCGTTTGCACAATATGGGATGTCAGGTTTGGTATACGCCGCCCAACATTCGGCATTAACAGATGACAAGTAGTACCGACTATTGATATACGGTAGCTCAGTCATTTGTGACCATATATATATATATATATATATATATATATATATATATATATATATATATATATATATATATATATGGTCACAAATGACTGAGCTACCGTATATCAATATATATATGGTCTGGTAGTCTTAGTTTCAGCTTCAAAGCAAACGGGTCGCCCCATCTTTGCTCCGCTCCTGTGCCAACGAAAAACACACATAATTTTTATCACAGTATTAGAATTGCAGTTCATCATTGATGATAGCAGAAGTCGCCAACAGATCAGCAGTTGCCCACGCGATCAATTTTAATCACATACGGGCACCACAACACTGCATGACAGGCATCGCGCCATTTTCTGAATCTACAATTCACACCAACACGTTGGTCACAGTCGAAAAAACATTCCAAATGCAATCCGCAGCTCACAGGGTCACGCCATGCATTCAACTCAGAAGCTGGGCGACGAAACTATATCCAGTCTACAAATGGAGCAAAAATGCATCGGCCACCGACCGGAAGAAGCAAAAAAAAAATTGCCTCTGTTTCGAACAGTGCCGCTGCCTAACGTCCATTTTGACAGGATATATATATATATAAATGACACAAATAACAATTGTCATCTCTCTATGCTATACTTCAATCTTATGAATTGTTGGCTTTATAAGTCTCAACGATAATATTTGGAACATATGCCCGCTGGAAAGATCTGTGGAAAAAGAGGCAGATGAAGACAACGTGAGAAGATTCTTGACAGCTTTTTGTCGTTGAATCTCCAACGACTTACATGGGCTCAATTACATCGCATTAACCAGGAACTTGAGAAGTTATGGTGCCTGGGTTGACCATGAAGCCAAAGTCATTTGTGAAAAAAATATGGCGATGTTAATTGAAACACAAGACCTTCGGGGCAGCTGGCTCCCAGCCAACCAGAATATGCACCACAAAATCATGTTTTTACTCATATACGCAACACAAATTTAGACAAACTATAATACTGTATATACGAAAAAAAAAAAATAAAGAATAGTTTCAGTGGTAATTTACCGCATTATTCCTTGTAAAAGATAATATACTTCTAAATTCTGTTTAAGTTCAAAATTGCAGGTCGTCCTATAACAAAGGAAGTGATGACATTATTTATTTCTAAATTTTAGGCTGGAAAAAAAAAGTGCTGCACAAACTGGTAATTACTTGTGGCATAGGGCATCTTTTACACATAACAATCTGGCAAATAATAATGACACAAACAAAATCTGATGATCTACAGCACAATATGCCAGGTAATAAGTTGTAAAATACGTTGCTGTTTTTTCATTATAAAATATACCCATAATATAACAAAAGAAAAAGAAGATGCCCAAATTTATTTTTTCCTTTCGACGAATCTGACCTCATAAGCTTCTGGTGGGCATGTAATTCCAAATGCACATGTCAGTGGAGGCAGGCTTTTTGGTGTGGCTGGCAGAAACTCAAATCTTTGGACCAAAGCAGACAGAAATAGGAACAGTTCCATTTTAGCCAGTGACTCACCCAAGCACACACGTCGACCTGTAGGGAAAAGTAATGATAAATGATCCTAGCTTGTCTTCATGCACTGTAATTAAAAACTGCCTGTATTTTGTATGCCATAGACTGTAAAGGGTAAGGTTTTTGTTCTCTTTACGCCTGATAGTTAAAAACCCACCCCTAACAGAAGATTTGAACCTGTGTCTTCTGAAAACGAGCCCAGCATTCTAACTGCTTGGCCCCAGCGAAAATTTAGGGCTGCATGGCTGGTGCAATTGCTATGGACTGTGCAGCTTAGGATGTTTATTTTTGTCCATAGTAGTAGAAACGTTCATCATCATACATATATTTAAACCTTGGTCTAAAAGAAACATGACTGAATTTACTTTAGTACAGTACTCGTATAACTTGTGATGGAATTATAGTATGCAAGTAAAGTGAATGACCATTTTTATGCCTGTGGTTAAAGTCGAGATTACTGACTTTCGTTGCACCGGGTTTTATCCCATACAGCTCACTCTCTCTCTCTCCGTAGAACGGCTAGCTACCTGCTAAGAGTGTCGCACAAAGCACAAACTCGGCAGCCCCGGCAACAATACCTAGGTCTAGGTATCTCCATAAAAATAGCACTTATGAACTGAACGGCGCAGCCATGAAACGAACCCTTAACCTTCAGAGCCCGCGGCAAACGGTTATGCCTCTAGTGGACTAGACAAATGATACTGACCGCCTTTATTTCCCTGGTACCCATTTAGGCTTGGTTATCTGGGGATCCATTGTACATTTTTGAAAAAAATCTGACTTGATGCAGATTTGAACACAAGACTTGCACACTGACATGGGAGTGTCTTACCACTTCTCTACCACTGTTCTCAGAGTCTTAGTAGCAAGTGTAGTAAATTAATTCACATATTAGAATGACAATGACAAATAATAGTGAAATACACATATAAACATAGACTGCATACTGTTGCGCCCTCTTTTATCTGTGCCTAATTAAAGTGATTCAGGCCAGCTTCTAGTTGCAAACTAACATTCTAAGGTTTAATCAATCAGGTGCCATCTGCACAATGAAGGTTGGCTGCAATGGACCTCCAACAATCTCTGTATCTTGTCAAAGCTGTACACTCTCTCATACTGCTGTCGGCCCATCTCTTGATGTTGTCCTCGGACTTGTATTATTGTCTGTCTCTTTCTCACTTGCCTTTGAATTTACCCTCTAGTATGGTTTTTGAAAAGTTTTCTTATGTGGCAAAACTATTTCAGTTGTCTCTTTTTATTTTATTTCTTTCGGTAACCTTCTTTTCCATGCGTAGTCTCTCCCGAGCCATTGTATTTTTTTTTTTTTGTATTTTTTTGTTTCCATAAAGTACGATATATTATTCTGTATGTCCACATCTCTAGAGATGTGCAGTCTGTTGCATGCACACCTCCTAAGTTAGGTGTGTTAAAAACATGTTCAATGCAATTAAATAGAAAATAAGGTCATACCAAGTGAGAAAGGCACAAATTCTTCCCGGTTGACAAGCTTCCCTGTACTGTCCAAAAATCGCTCTGGTCGGAAGTTCATTGGGTCACCCCATATTTTTTCATCATGTAAGATGGAGTCCAAGTTTGGTATAATAGTCGTGCCTGCTGGAATGGTGTATCCTCTGATTTTGACTTCAACAGTGTTTGCGTGAAGCAGACTATAGAAACAATTGAAGAGATAACAATGTTAGAAGCATTTAAAAAACAAACTGGTGATAGCTTAAAAACAAGAAACCCAAGAAAATAATGTTTGCGCATAAAGTAAGAGCTCGGAAACACGTGGGTTAATAGTACTGTCTCAAGCGTATCTAGACCAATCAGTATTAAATAGTTGAGGTGTTCTACTGCCTTATCTTGACAGAAATTTAAAGGCGTAAATGCCGGGCCAAATCAAAGAGAGACAAAACAAACAGGAAACATCAAGGAAGAAGAGGAAAGACATGCACAAGTAACAACAGGGTGGAGGACGAGCTGTCTGAATCAGATGGAAGCATGAAGCCCAGAAATGGCGCAAATACTCGATTTTACTCACGAAAGTGACACAAATAACCCAGACCACAAATATAGGCAGAGACTGTTAGCAGCCTTGGCTAGCTAGCAGCAGTCTGAAAGTGGTCGACCTTTTCATTTTTTTTCTCAAAAGGACAAGGACTTGGACTTGAAGGCGTAAATTTGAGGCTAGGTTGATTTACAATTCTACTTCATTTGGGATTCAGTGTTAAAAGTCAGCTTCATATCATATGTTATTCCACATAGCTTGATCTCTCTCAGCAGAATGGCTAATGGCCCGCAGAGAGTGTCTCACAAAACATTTAACCCATAGCTCCAGAAATGGGTTGGAGAGTCAAACATATGATTCCCCGTGTGGGTTCCGGGGCTCCATGTTTGCAGGGTGGGTGGGGGGAAGACCTACTGCCTCCTTATCAAGCATGTCGTATTGTAAAAGGTGACTAATTATGGGATTGTCCTTTGAAGTTGGAGCACATTTACCTGACAACCTAGGAGCCAACAAACTCCGTAAAAATGAGCAGATCTTTTAAACATGTATGCATGCAAAATTCGGTTCTTTCGCAATATCCTACCCATGATGACGTCACAGGACAGTCTAACATTTTCGAGGGTGGTAAAGGTAGGTTTCCTGGCTTTCTGATGCTTTTAACAACCCCACAATAGCTAGAACTGGCCCTAACCCCAACCCACCTACGTCCCACGAGAGAGTGCAGCCTTGGTCCCACGAATGTATGCAGCCTAGGTCACATGACTGCATGCAGCCTATCTACCACCCCATAAAATATTAGACTGTCCCGTAACCTGTGGATTTCCTCTGTTTAGGGTAGGATATTGAGAAAGCATCAACCAAAATTCAACTTCTTGAACACGATGAAGTCTAGAAGTGGATGAACAATCCGAACTTTCCACAAGAATTTACTGCCAGTGAACGCTAAGAAGAATAAGAAGAAGAAAAAGCACACATCTACACTTGCAAGCAAGCACGTATGCCAGCCAGCTACTGCTCCATTTTGAATCTCATAATGGCCCGTAATATTATTTAAAATCAACTAAAGTTTTTTCATATATTCCGGTTCATGGATATGATTATCACAAGGAAACAATTCTGTAAATGTAAGACTAGACCTAACGTTTTATCTAAACACCATTTACATTTAGCTAACAATTATTTCTTAATTAAAAGAAAGAAATTGATGTTAACAACAAAAATTTAAGATGTTCTTCTGCTGCTTTGAAGGATATTATTTGGGCAGGGCAAGTCATAGTAGGGGGAAAACTGGTATACTTTATGACAGGATAATTAGAATGAATAAATGAACACATGAATGAATGAACTTTTTTCCAAAGGGTCACACGTTGGGCATACCTAAATCAGTCTTACATTTCGCCCTATCTTACACCGGAGGTAAAAAAAAAAAAAAAAAAAACATGAAAAATTATGACTGACAGTTTGGCTGAATGGAATGGAAGACCTGTATTAATAAAGTTTGGCAGTTGTCGTGAAGTGATCCAACCCACCCCTACACATTCGTCTATTCATGACGTTAACGCCTCTAGCGGGCAGGTCACATTTCAAAAATAGACCTGTCCGGTGGGTATATAGTCCCTCATATCTATTTATACCTTCTTCTGGCGTAATAGGTTTTTCTATATGCTCTAGTTGTCTTGTAAAGTCTACATTTTCAAACTTACAATTGTGGGATATATATTTTCCAGATAAATAGTCAGATTCCGAGTAGCCTTTTTACTCCTCGGCGTACTGATTTGAGA
The DNA here is from genome assembly GCA_905116865.2 of Candidula unifasciata. Lineage (NCBI taxonomy): Eukaryota > Metazoa > Mollusca > Gastropoda > Stylommatophora > Geomitridae > Candidula > Candidula unifasciata. The sequence goes on along the minus strand of CAJHNH020001958.1, from coordinate 48,945 downwards.
GGTACTTCTTTTGAAGTGACGCCTAGCGTCCCGCTCTATTTTATGTCTGACTGCCAAGAAGAACTGAGGTTCCTAAATTTGCCTCGAATATCTGTGCTTTGAGGAGGCGGCCTTTTATGTCTAGGACATTTCATAAAGCTTGGGTAAGTTGATTATAGTGTGCGAGTACCCTGATATATGTCTTTTTAAAGTTGACCCGCTGCTGCAGGGAGGAAAGATTCAGCTATGAGACAGCACAGAACAAGACCGTTCTTGGTGTCCAGGTACTCACAGCCATTTAAACCTAACCTTTCCCTGCTCAAGCTGATAGTTTGTGCCATACCTGACCCTGTATTAGTTTACATTTTTTAATCTTGCAGGCTGATCATTCTTTAACTAACTGGCAGAGATTCAGATCGATATAGCCGGCAGATTTAATTGGGTCAAACTACAGCGAGCGAGAAGCTGTGACGTCAGAGGTTATTTTTAGCAGACACAACACAACAGTGTCAGCTACAGTCAGACTGTGGAGGTATAATATATATGTGAGAAAGAGATGGGATGTGTGTCTATAAGTGCAGATGTGAATGTGGAGAGATGATGTCCTATGTGTACTAGAGTCTATCTATCTCCACTATGGAACTTGTCTCCTATCTCCTGTACTGACTGACAGACAGAGATAAATGAAGATTTAACTGTCTCATTATCATGAGAGCTATCCTCTGAGTGACTGAGAAGGGTGGAGGGTAATAAACTGAGCTAGGTATGTGACTCCTGAGATAAATACTAATCCTAAGTTCCTTTCTGACACAGGATGATACCTCCCCGGAAGTCAGGCAGACGATCCGCAGTCCAACCAACCACCATCCACTAGGATTGTCTACCACCACAACTTCAACATGGCAGGAGCTTGTGTGGGCTCCAGTGGCTAAGAGGCAGTTGTTGCAGGCCACCCATTTGTCATCACTCAAGGAGATCCTTCTTCAGGAGCTTGTTTGGGCTCTAGTGGCTAAGAGGCAGTTGTTGCAGGCCACCCATTTGTCATCACTCGGGGAGATCCTTCTTCATGAGCTTGTTTGGGCTCCAGTGGCTGAGAAACAGTTGTTGCAGGCCACCCATTTGTTATCCATCAAAGAGAACCTTCCTCATGAACTTTTTGAGCTCCAGTGTATGAACTCTGTCAGTGTTAAGCAGGGTAACCAGGAAAAGAAGCAGTCCACCCGAATCAGCTTGTTCAGATCACCATGGACTGAGAAGAGCAGCGACATCCACCGAACTTGGATAAGTACATCAGTGATCATATACCTCATGCTCTTTTTACAGGTTCACCTGGAGCCATGATGATGATCACCGATACTCTCATAGACTGACTTTGGCTGATTCAGCAGTACTATTTGGACTTAAGTTCCTGAACTCCATTCATCTGGGAACATCCTTGCTTGTCTTGATGATATATATATATATATATATATATATATATATATATATATATATATATATATATATATATATATATATATATTGCATTTATTACATGCCTTTGGAAGTTTTCATTACTGACTTGGGTGTCCGTGTTTCACTGTTCAAACTGTCTAGCATTTATTTATGTGTGACCATTAATCTTAATCTGTGTTAACATGACTGTGGTATTACAATATCATAGCCTGGGGGCTATCTTCTTATAGTAGTGGGCACGTCCAGCCAAGTTGCGCCTAGGATTATTATATATTCTGTAGAGCCATAACTTGAGTTGCCCTACTCCTGAAATAGGTTGGGTGTATATTGGCCACGGGATACCCTCTAGACCAATACGAGCCGACACCTCAACATTAATCTATTTCAGTGCTGTTGGTTCTTAAGGAGAAATCCTTAAAACAGGCACGCGACACTAGCGGTATGTGACAGCAGTACATAGGTAAAAGTTCGTGACCAAACATTCTGATCAATAAAACACAGCACAGACCACACGAAATATAAACTACACAAAAGAATCCATTCTCCATCAATCTGTTACAATTAATAGATCATTTTTGCAAGATTAAGACAAACAAAGGTAACTGATAAGTATAAATATAAAATTCTGAAAAAGAATATATCCTAATTTAAACCAGATGAATTGAACAGAATATTGTTTAAATTACTACAACTACTACATACATTACTAATAGCTTTATTTCTCTTTCTGAGACTTACTTGAAAGGAACGATACTGGCCAACCTCTGTGTTTCCCTGATGGCTGCATTAAGGTAGCTGAGCTGAGATTTGTCTTGTAGAGACACAACTCTCTCTGTACCAACAACATCACTGATTTCTTTGAAGATCTACAAAAATAGGTACAATTACAGTATTGTTAAAGTGCCAGTTCACTGAATGAGATAAAATTACATTATTTAAAAAAATAAAATAATTACTCTTATCACAAACAATAGGCTGCACAATTTATTGCCTGCCATTTTTCACTGCTTCTTGTCATGGGGAAATACCACATTCTTCTTCTTCTCCACTTCCTCTTTTACCGCTGTGGGTGTCGAGGGAGATATAAGGTTCTGTTTCTAGCTCTTCTGGCTGCCTCGACCATAGGCACATCGTGCTGTTGTAGAGTTTCTCTGATGTTATCCTTCCATCTTGTTCTTGGTCTACCCCGTGCTCTACGTCCTTCTTCTCTTTCCATGTATGCTTTGTATTGTATGGTGTCACAAGGCATTCTCTCTAAGTGGGCAAACCATTTCACTTGCTGTCTTTGTATGTAATCCAGAATTAGTTCTGTGCCGACTTTTTCTCTTATGATCTCATTCCTGATCTTATCTCTTATGGTCACTCCTACAGCCCTTCTCAGACATCTCATTTCCGTGGTTACTAATTTTCTTTTATGGTTTGTTGTGAGTGACTATGTCTGGCACTGGTAGCACAGAGTTGGAATAAATATGCTTTGAATAAGATGTCTCTTTGTGCTGATTGGGATTGTCTTATGCTGTAAGAGGGGGGCTAGCTGTCCCAATACTTGGTTTGCTTTACTGCATCTAATGTCAATTTCTTTATCCAATTTCCCATCTTCGGTAAATGTAGTTCCCAGATATTTAAACTCAGATGCCTGTTTAATGCCTTTGTATTCTATTGTTATGTTTAGATCTGTCTTCTTTTTTTCCTATTGACATTACTTCTGTCTTTTCAGTGTTGATTCTCATATTATTTGTTTTACATTCTTCATTCATGGATGTTAGATGTTGTTGCAATTTCATGGCTGTATCTGCTATCAAGGCCTGGTCATCTGCAAAGAGTAATTCGTTGATCTTACTAAGATCTTCATTCATGGGCTTGGCATTCTTGCATATACTGTCGATGTAGGTGATAAACAGCAGTGGTGATAAGACACACCCCTGTCTTACTCCCGATGTCACTGAGAAAGGATGAGATGTTCCCTGATTTATTCTAACTACACTTCTACAATCCCTGTATAAACTTTTGCACACTTCGATGAGGTGTTCGCTTACTCCATATCTTGCCATTATTTTCCATAATAATTGTCTGTCGACTCTGTCAAATGCCTTCTCCTGGTCTACGAATGCCACAAATAAGTTCTTATTGTATTCAATGTTCCTTTCTATTAACTGTTTAAGTGTGAAGATTGCATCTGTGCAGCTTCTATTTCTCCTAAATCCCATCTGTTCTTCTGCCAGCTGTGGTTCTATCACTGGTCTCAGTCTTGTTTCTATTATCTTGGCATACATTTTGCCAACATGGCTTAAAAGAGAGATGCCTCGATATTGACCGCATTCTCGTTTGCTTCCTTTGTTCTTCCACAATGGTATAACTATTGCATGTTGCCAATCAATAGGGGCCGTTTTTTGTACCCATGCTGCATTGAATATTCTGTGAAGCCATCTGATGCTGCTTTCACCTGCTGCTTGAATTATTTCTGTTGGTAATCTATCAGCTCCTGGGGCTTTATATTTGGGAGACTGTTTAATGACTTTTTCTATTTCATCCAATAGTATGCGTGGTTCTAACACTGTTGCTCTGTGCTCTTCAGTTGTTCTTTCCTGATGATCTCCTAGAGGATTAAAGAGCTCATTGAAGTATTCCCTCCATCTTTCTGCTATCTCGGGTGGATCTATCAATAAGTAAATACAATTAGGCAAATAAATAAATCCTTTACAGCTGTAATACAAGTTCAATCACTCTAAAAGAAAACTGCCAAAGGCTGGCAATAAAGTGTACAGTCTATTGTTTTGTCTACTTTGCTCAACCCCCAGAAGGAAACTATAATAAACAATAAATGAGGTCAAGGCAAAAATTCGATTGTCCTGGTAAACTACTGTTGAGTGCATAGTGCTACACTGTGAGCTGAGAATTTCATGGGGAATGCTTATCGCGTGTGTTCCTGAAGATATATGTTGTAAACTGCTTATTAGAATAATGGCAAGTGGCTGGTTACCACAGAACTATGTGTCTTATGCAGTAATGCGTGTGCATCTGCTGGTTTATAAGGACAACTACTTGCATCATGTATGAATAGTAATTCTAGTGAGAGACTGAGGTGTTGGCACCTCTGGCAGCTGCCTTATGCATTTGAAGCATTCACAAGCTGTTGGATTATGCTTGGACTGGTGACTGTTTGACTTAAATGGGACAACAATCAGCATATTTTGTTTTTACTGGCACAGGAATTGTGCAATTATAAGGTGATACGATAAAGCTGGTACCCCGACCGATAGCCTGATACTTTGCTTAAATTTAAAAATGAGAACATTGCTATGAATTACTTTCATATAAAAATGCAAAAAAAAAAAAAAAAAAACCCGCGATCGATTTATATGCTGTTTTTGATAACGCAGCAATTTAAACTAATAAGTCTGCTTTATGTCCAAAAAGCAGGATACAGTTTTTCTTACCTGTTACATTCGTTCCAATGTGGAACGCAGTTTTGTTTGTGTGGTTATTTTAAAGCCCCGCCCCAGCTCTTGTCAGGGATCCCAAACATAAACTGCGTGTTGAACAGGGTATTTGGGACTTGCGCCCTGGTAATTTTTATCCGAATGGTGGCACTTTGAGTCACCGGTTGCTTGTTTATCGTCGTGCGGTCCTGATCGAGTTGGACGTCAGTCAGTCAGTCAGTTTCTCAGCTAAAGTGAGAAGAAGAGTCAATGCTAAACTGAACTCTGAGAAGACATCGATTCAAATGCGAGTCAATGCTGAACAGAACTCTGGAAAGACATATCGATTAAAATAAAAAGGACAATTAAAATTACAAATCAGAGCATGACAACTTTAATAGGCTGGGCAGACTTAAATTTTCTTTGCTCAGAATGGGATGGGTATCTCAGAATGGGATGGGTATCTCAGAATGGGATGGGTATCTTAGAATGGGATGGGTATCTCAGAATGGGATGGGTATCTAAGAATGGAATGGGTATCTTAGAATGGGATGGGTACCTCAGAATGGGATGGGTATCTAAGAATGGGATGGGTATCTTAGAATGGGATGGGTACCTCAGAATGGGATGGGTATCTAAGAATGGGATGGTTATCTAAGAATGGGATGGGTATCTCAGAACGGGATGGGTATCTCAGAATGGGATGGTTATCTCAGAATTGGATAGGTATCTACCAGTCTCAGAAAAGAAGCATAATTATATGCCAGAACAGAATCACACCTTCAAGCTGAAATCTTTTGCTTGATGTTACACACTTGATTAACATCATTGTCTTAAGGTTTTCCAAAAATATTTATGTAACAAGAAAACCAAAAAAAGTTCTGCTGTTTGAAAGCTTAATTACATAAATAATTATATATTTTATAGATGTTCTGTAAATATGCTTATCCTTCATAACTCGGTTTGTATATCAGAACTACTTTTTTTTCCCTCTCCCTCTTCACGTTCACCAGCGGCGGTAAACTCTAGAAGAAAGTTCTGGCTGTGCATCCACTTCCAGTATTTAGTCTTGTACCAGACCTTGAGTTTGCATGCACATCCATTTTACAGGTATGGCTTATTCATAAGCAGACTGCTGGCTCCTTGTCTCTCCTTCAGATGCAACATTGAAGGAAACCCTTCATTAGTTGACTTTTATGCTTGTTAGAGAAGTAGTGAGTCTATTTATCCACACCCTCCTCACCACAACGGGAGCCTGGCACCCACATGCAGAAGACACATTTTAAGATTTCTTACTTATGTTAATATTTTCATATAACATAGAATGGCAGGCGATATAAAAACTGTAAAAATTGGTTACATTCTTGAATCACTAAAATATAATGACATATTGTAGCTCATGTTTGCTATTACCTTTTTCTGTATTTCTGGATTGTGTAGCATATACAACACAAACCATAAAATTGTAGTGCTGGTTGTCTCGCTTCCGGCTATAAACAGGTTTTGGATGACTCTTGCCAACTGGGCAACTAGTGAACCAGTAAAATTAACATAATGACACACACAATTGTACAAGACAAGGACTAATTTCTTCAGTTGACTAGCTAATAGACTGCAGTGGTAGGTATAGGTAGGTATGTTGTTCTCGACCAGGACATCACACAAGCGACAAACACCAGGTGACACAATGTGCCACCATGCTGTTGAGTATCACCTGTGGAGAGATCCCAGAAACTCCGTTCAGCCGTTTGGGCATAATTATGGCCCGGCTATATTTAGGGCACCCAACAAACAATGAAGAATTGCATCCCACATGGGGACGACTGACACTGAAATAGTTTGGCACACATAGAGAAAGGCAGATAACCGAGAGACACAACATGCGTAAACAAAATAGTTGAATAGGAGTACACCATAACACAGACCAAAAGGAAAGTGGAGAGATGATGTACACTTGGGGTCGCCAGCTGGAAAGAGGAGGAAAATCATATAGATGAATGGAAGCGGATGATGTCTGCAACAATCAACCGGAATCGCTAGCAATGCTGAGGAATTATTCAAAATAACACAAACCCTTGACCCGTTAGGGTCATGCAAGTGCATCGATGGAGGAGTTTCTTTCAAAAAAATTTCTGCTGTTATTCCCCTTTTTTGTGTGTGTATGTCTTTCTCTTCTTTAACTAACCCTCAGTCTTCGTTGACATGTTCGAAAAGCACATAAACATTTTAGTATTTGAGAGGCATGTGCACCTATCTCTATACCTCGCAATTTTTTTTTAAATTTAGAATAAAAGCTGCCCTTTTTTTTTACATTCATTTATAATTGTTTATAAATAGTTTAACTCCTCATGATGTGTTTAACATAGAGCAGTCTTCTCTATATTGTAAATGTTGATACTAGTGATTGCCCATACATTTCTCTTAAATTGTACTCTTCATGAATTCACCCCATTTTATGTTTAATGATTTTCCTCAGGAGTTTGTTTTCCAATGTGGTATGCTTTAATTCCATGTCTTTAATGCTTCTTCAACTTTCACTGGCACGTGTCAAAATCGAAATTACATTAGAACACAAAAATACAAAACTTGTTGTGAAAACTATACAATAAGCAAAGAAAAAAAAAACTGAAAAAAAAAAAAAAAACTGAATTAATTGGTGAATATAGCAGCCAGACGGGACATAAGAAGTTGAGAAAATATTTCATGAGAGGAGTAACAGTCAATGAATGATGAGTTGTTTAGTATTGGAAGAGTACTCTTTTAGTCCCATGCCACAAGTGATGCCTAATTACTTTCTACATGAATCCCAGCCATCGCATAATGAGTTCGCCCCCTCAGCTTTTTTACTACTGGTTACAGCATACTGAATAAATATGGCTTCCATGCAGTCTTCTTCTGCTGCATAATCTGCCTGTTTGAATCTTATGCATCTGCCACTTTTCTTAATGGTCATTCATTCCCTTGGACTTTTGCTGTGAAAACCTGTTACCACACTGACCCCCATAGGTGTCCTTACGGTACTAGACGTATGTGGACATAATTGCACAAACTTTATCAACTATTGTAGCTTGTAAGCTTCCTGAAATGTCTACTTCTTCTTCTTAGCGTTCACCAGCTGCAAACTCTGGTAGAAAGTTCTGGTTGCTCATCTACTTCTGAACTTTGGTCTTATTCCAGATCTTGAATTTTGTGTGCACATCCGTTTTATAGATCTAGCTTATTTGTACGCAGACTGATGGTTCCTTACGTCTCATACAGATGCACTCTGATTTCAAAGAAAACATCCCTAATTAGTCATCTTTAACAATAATATTGTTACTGAGGAAATGGGTCTATTCTCTCATCCCCTCCTCCCCCCCCCCCAATGAAATACTGGGTCCCAGCACCCTCAGAGTGATTCTTTGTATTTGAATCTAAAGTTTTATTTTGCGACACACACATCACTTTAACTTTTTCTGTTGTCTGAAACAATGAACGATGTGTTGCTAACTATTCCTCACAGGTCTAAAACATCACATCAAGTGTCTTCTTATGTTTCAGTTTTGGTCTGTGCACACTAACTAAATCTGGCAACCAGAGTGGCATCTTTCAATCAATGCTACACAACAGTCAGGAATTAGAATGTTCATGGCAATATTTAATAAAAACAGTAATGATTTTGTAGAAAACCTTTTAAGACCGATAGGTTAATGTATGTCTACATTGATAAGGAAGAAGTGGTGGTGCCAGGGATAGTGCATTCATCTGCCAGTCTATTGTGCTAGTGGTCCTGGCTTCAAATCTGTAAAAATTTAGATGGGCTGCCCGGTTGACAAAACCTAAACTGAGCATCCAGAGATGTACTGAGAACAGAATTACAGCTGGTGTGCTGGTAACTGACCAGATCACCAACTTTTGTGCTGGTAACTGACCAGCTCACCAACTTACTTTACTATCTTTACTTACAACTGAATTCAAATGCTGAATACATTAAAAACGTTTTTCTCTCTATAGATTTGCTCTCTGTAGCTAAGGAAGATTGGCTTAAAAACAGCATTTTGTCTCGGAAGCTAAATATTTTGGTCACATCAAGCGCCATATGAGATTAAAAAAAAAATAATAGCAAAAGGCATGGCACCAAGAAGGAAGGGCAGGGACCGACCAACACAGGATATAAGTGATTCTTTGAAATGAAAGTGCATGAGAGCAAGGGAGAGAGCAAATAAGAGACCAAGGTTTTTCAGGCAGACCTAATAAAAGCTACTTTCTGTAAAAGAACTGCCACATGATGATGATGAGGAATTTCATCTCAAGGATGAGAATCCAACAGATAGAAATCCCCATTCAACTGTATATACAATCAGCACAGTTATACTGGGGCTGTATAAAAATGTCCTGAAGTAAGCTATCTCCCAGTGTGGGTAAGTAGATGTTTTTGTGTTGTCGCCTATTCTGTTATATTCCATGTATTCCCTCAAAAAAACCCACAGCTCTTCGTACATCTGATTTGAAAATAAAGTCATACTTTCCATTGTAGTTGACTCTCCATTCGCTTTCTTGTGTTTCAGCTCTTTGAGATATGAAGTAATGAAATTGATGGTACTCTCATCGTCTTCCTCTGCATTATCAAGTTTCTTTGAGAACTGATTGATGAATGGGTAACTGTAAAATACACACGGAAAGCACATTTAACCCATATATATATATATATATATACTTACTGTTATGTACTAAAATGTATTTTTTCATAATTGATGCTTTGAAAATTGAAATTATTTTCGTTTCACTGTTTTATACACATACACATACAAACACACAAATGCGCGCGCACACACCACACACACTCTCTCATTCTCTCGCTCGGTTACTTACTCACATACACACATCTGAGCTAAATGCTCCAGAAAATTAAGCTTATTTCATTTTAAGTGTTGCATAAAATGCAATAATAATAAGATAGTAAACAGCTGTCTGGGATCTGCTACAATTTCTTTCACATTCACATGTCCACAGAAAAATGACTGATAACTGATATTTAGACATCTGCAAGCATCCATCTTGTCAGAAATTAAGAAAACAGAAAAACCTAAAAGTTATTAAAACTACACTTTGGTTTTGAATCTTACCAAAAGTGATCCATTAATTCGTTATTGTTCTTTATTAGCTTCTTGATGTTGAACAAGTCACCAGGCAAATATCTAATCCAGGGAAAGGCATATCGAAGCGACACACTTTTAACCAATTTTATCTGAAATATGAGCCTATACATTTTCAATTTGTGTACAGAAAACAGCGCATACTGTTATATCACAGTTTAAAAAAACACAAAAAAATTTACATATTTGTGATTTTATATATTTTTTTTTTAATATTTACATTAAGAAGTCTATATGGTCTTGAATATAAAATTGAAAGAAAATCAGTATCCTAAAATTAGTAAATATTTACAACAGCAGATAAATTAAAATATAAAATAAATATGCCAAGTCAAGAAACATACCTGTTCATTCAGAATATGTATTAAGCGGATAAGGTAGGGATCATGGTAATCAAAACGCTTGCCCACGATGATTGCACAGATAACATTACAAACAGCAACATTTGTCAGTGTTCTCACTTCTTGGGGTTTGCCATTAAACTTAGCAAGCTCACTGAGGTATTCAGAAACCTTCAAAAAACCAAATAATGCATTAGCTATATGTTTTTCAGGATTCTATTTCCTAGTTGTTAGTCATTAGAGTCAAATAGGTTAATATTAAAGCTACGGCTGCTGCTGCTTTTCCTGCTTCTGCAACTACTACTGCAGCGACCATGGCTATTTTTCAGGCAGTTCTTCTTCTTCTTCTTCTTTCATTCGCGTAAAATAGATCATCTATATCTTCGTTGTCTGTAGTATGAACTTCACTGTCTGTTGTAATTCACTCAGCGACCCGTACAGTTTGGCTTGCACCCGTGCTTCTCTTGGCCAGAAATGTTGCCTTAATATGGGACAATCTTTAAGTACATGATTTGTTGTCTCAGGTGTTAATCCACATGTGCCCATAGCTGATTCGCCAATCTTAAATTGTGTGTACAAATGGCTGCGAAGTAGATTGTGCCCTGTGTTAAATGCGTAAAAAAAAATGACTGGCTTTCGTCTGTTCATAATATGGTACCTGTTTTGGTAGCTATCTGATTGATATGATTACTCTCTTCTTCTGTTGATAAGGTTGTTCCTAATTGGCACCCCCTTTAGCTAGTTTATCAGCTCCCTCATGTCTGGGAACTCCACGGTGGGATGGTATCCATTACATTGCTACCTTACACGCTATCTGATTGATATGATTATTCTCTTCTTCTGTTGATAAGGTTGTTCCTAATTGGCACCCCCTTTAGCTAGTTTATCAGCTCCCTCACGTCTGGGAACTCCACGGTGGGATGGTATCCATTACATTGCTACCTTACACGCTATCTGATTGATATGATTATTCTCTTCTTCTGTTGATAAGGTTGTTCCTAATTTGCACCCCCTTTAGCTAGTTTATCAGCTCCCTCATGTCTGGGAACTCCACGGTGGGATGGTATCCATTACATTGCTACCTTACACGCTATCTGATTGATATGATTATTCTCTTCTTCTGTTGATAAGGTTGTTCCTAATTTGCACCCCCTTTAGCTAGCTAGGTTTATCAGCTCCCTCACGCTCTGGGAACTCTCTTCTTCGTTGATAAGGTTGTTCCTAATTGGCACCCCTTTAGCTGGGTGGGATGGTATCCATTACATTGCTACCTTACACGCTATCTGATTGATATGATTATTCTCTTCTTCTGTTGATAAGGTTGTTCCTAATTTGCACCCCCTTTAGCTAGTTTATCAGCTCCCTCACGTCTGGGAACTCCACGGTGGGATGGTATCTATTACATAGCTACCTTACACCGGTCACCTAGTTTGTAAAGTAGTGTCCGTATAACAAGCAGTTTTCCGAATTTGAGTGCGCAGTATTTAACCGAAATTGTGTTAAGAGTGACAAAAATTGGAGAAAGATAAAGTGAAATAAAACAGCAATGAAATCCTAAATTTAACTAGAAAAGACATAGTAAGAAATGATGAGTAAAAAATTACATCAACAGATCAAATGGTTGGGACATGTGCCAAGATTACACCACACAGTGCACCACACAGAGACCTGTCACTGAGATACAATGAAAACAGAACTAGTGGCCACCCATGTTCGCACCTGATGACTTTTCAAAACCTGGCACTGAAAAACAAAATAGGACTATAGAAGAGGATGAGAAGGAGGTGAATGCTTTAATTTTTTTTTCTCCAGGGAAAAAGCCATGACTGCTGCTGCTGCTGCTACCACTACTAATGCTGCTACTACTGCTGCTGCTACAACTGCTACTGCTGCTACTACTTTTACCGTAACAGCGATGCTACTGTTGCTCCTGCTGGCAGTGCTACTACTAGTATTACCACTATCACAACTGCTACTACTAATTTTAGAAAATGATTTCAATAAAGGAAGGCATACATGTCTAAACAGGCACATGTCGTATAGATGTTGATCTATAATCTAGTCGGCAGAATTAATTTGAGACCTTCACGACTCTAGGCAAATGACTCAACAACTTAACCACTGACTGTTTGATATTATACAAACCCTGTCTTGATTTACTAGACCTAGTCTGGTGTGAGTCACACAGGTGACCAAACCAAGGACATCCACTGGTAATCTGGTAATCTTAGTTTCAGCTTTATAGCAAACGGGTCACTCCATAGTTGCTCCGCTCCTGTGCCAACGAAAAACACACAGAATGTTTATCACAGTCCTTTGTGGAATGATTGACAGACTGCTTTTCTCAGCAAATCTAGCATACACAAGCATTAAAAGCATACGGTAGCCATCCGAAGTGCTAACACAAACAAGCTGAAACTAAGACTACCAGACTACCAGTCCGACATTAGAAATGCAGTTCCTCATTGATGGTAGCAGAAGTCACCAAAAGATCAGCAGCTGCACAAGGACATCTACTACAGAAGGTCAAAGTGTAGTTACTTTACGTAAGAGTCAGTAGTTTGCTTAACAAGAAAGTATTCTTACTGTATCAATATCTTATGAAATACTAAATTATTATTTAGTTAGAATCATTGCTAGGTACTTGTACCCCACCAGAAAATCACACAAGCGATACACACTCGGTGACAAAAAGTGCCACCATGCGGACGAGGAACAACCGTGGAGAGGTCCCAAAAACCCCTTTCAGCCGTTAGGCCATATCTATGGCCCGGCTATATTCAGGGCCTCAAGCAGAAACCAGGGTGGGCTTTCAAAAAACAAAAAATTGCATCCCACAACTTTTGACACACACAATCATAGTTTTGTTTTCTCTGGTGGTACACAGAAGTATGCTTTTCCCCCAGTACAACTGCTATGGACACATTTTGGTGTGTACCAGCAACTTTTTAAATTAATTATAAAAATAAGCCCTGGTTAGAATAAATAATTTCTCATAATATATGATAATACCTCTTCCTGAATTTTCTCTGCTAGTGTAGTTTTGCCCATGCCAAAATTTCTGAGGATTGCCAGTGAAACACTGCGCTGTTCCTTCCAGCTCTTCCCAGAAGATCCAATAATTCCTGTAAAATACGGGGAGAGAATAAACTGGAAATCTTAATAAGGAAAAGGTAAATTGAGGTCAGACTTGAAATAAGAGTAGCTGACACCAGTGATAAAGATGGAGTGATGGCATTAAGAACAGCCCTACAGAAATAAACATCAGTCTTAATATTGCTCTTGACAAAGCCCATCAACGAACATTACATGTCCCCCCCCCCCCCCCCCCTTTTCCCTGGCAGTTCAATGAGGTACAAGGTGGAAGAGAAGAGGAAGAAGAAGAAGAAGACACCAGTGATAGCATACCATTCTCAACTCCTTAGAAATTTTATGAACGGCCCCACTAGGGTTCTAGTCCTTGTATAAGTGTGCATTAATACTAATAATCGTCTAAATGGCAAAATAAATATAATAATATATTTGATGTAAGATTAAATAGATATAAAATGCTTAAAATGAGACCTTTTATATTGGTTAGGAAATTATTAAGCCCCCTTAAAAGTTTTCTCTGTGGGAAGGCAGGGCAAGGCAGTCTAAACCCGCAAGTTAAAGTGCCCCTTGATTTGTGTATGTATATATATATACAAAACAATTGATTTAGCTACCTTTTGCTCCATCCTTAAACACACTGTTCAGTTGGTTTTGTGGTGCGTCAGAGAAAATATCTGCCTGTTTCACCAGTGTGTCCCTGATAACGTCGTAGCCATACAATACAACAGTCAGCTTGGTGCCTGTATATATGCTGAATACATCGCCAGCCCTTATGAACAAGCAAGCATATTAGTTGAGGTGACAGTAAATAGAACGCACTCATTCACCAAACACAAGACAGATACACCAGTTGAAGGTATATATTTATACATTTATATGGAAACCAACTGCTGGCTGCGTGAATTTATATCATGGTATGGGGCATCGCAGGTCGACCCAGCCTTAAATGGGTACTAGGATGGCTGTCCTGGGGAAGTATAGACGGCCGGCGTAATGCTGACTGCATAACCCACAAAGTGACGATGGTCTGTACAAATATGGGTGCTCTTCCCATGTGCCCGATATGCTTAAAGAAGTGAACAGGGATCTTTAAATATATATATATATATATATATATATATATATATATATATATATATATAATATATATATAATAACTATTTTGCTCTCTTGGTCTGACTGACTGATACCTAGTCCTGTAGAGCCACTATTCAGATGTCGGCGCCTGTGGTTTAGGCGTTGCGATGCGCTTTGTAATATCGGGGTGCATGGTTCGATCCCAGCTGGGGGCCTTGCGCCTTGCAATGGTTTCGATGGTGGTATCAAGAAGCCGACCCTCCAGAAAGCAATCGCAAATCCTGGATGTAAATTTGCGTAGAAAACCCATAACAGCTGGGGTTGGATCTGCAACGTCCTGTAAAGGATAAACAAGTAACTTGTTTTTTAATTAGATGCAAATTTAACATGAGCTAATGTCAGAAACTTTATGACACGACAGTTATTTTAGATGCCCTACAGTTATAAAGTATACAATCAGACGGTTACTGGTACCATCGGAACTGGAATTCTCCGCTTGCTGCTGAAGATGGGGGACAGCACTTATGGGAGTGTCCCGAGTGCTATGATGTCGATTCTTAATTCAATATTCAACAGTTAAGAAATAACCTTTCTACAGTTTTAACAATGAGATTTATATGTTTGGAAATATTATGTCACAGTGATGATTACTTATTTAGGTGCACCATGGGGATAACTGAATCTTTACCATTTCTTTGAGACGACAAATGGCACTTGATACTTGTGCGGTGAGGGCTATCGAGTAAACCCAGTCACCATATGCTACAGTTCTAAAACTTCTTCTACATTTTGAAATGCCAACAGCCTTTCTCTTTCTGGCGTTTTTTCCTCAAAAGGGACAGATGTAGTTGGTGTGTTGTGTAACCTCCATCTTCTTACAGTCTTTCCAAGTAAGGCACTATATCTGGTTGAGTTGAGTTGAGTTGAGTCAAGAATTGACATCATATCACTCGGCGCATCCTCATGCGTGCTCCGTTCTCATCTTCAGCAGCCAGCGCAGAGGTCCAATACTGATGGTACCGGTCACAATCTGGTTATATGCCCGTCTTGATTTTCCTGGTTACACCCAGGTGCCTCATTCTCTCCAGGCCATACTAATCTTGTTACTCTACTGATTCCGTTGCTTGTTCCCAAAGGGCCTTGACCATATCTTTCTTGTTATGTAACAATTTACCACCCAGTGGCGCAGATTCAGCCAATCTTTCTGCCTGTTCATTACCATCTACGTGTTCTTCTTTTTCTTTTTCTTCTTCTTTTTCTTTTTCTTCTTCTTCTTCTTCTTCTTCTTTTTCTTCTTCTTCTTCTTCATATCCTCCCCCTCCTCCTCTTTCTCCAGTTACCTCACTGAATGGGCGAAATGACAGGTTATTCCGTGTGCTCATTCTGATGTAATAGAAACGTTGATCATCACTTCCTTAAGAATGTTTAAATGCCATCATTCCATACTTTGCTTTGTCTTTCTCTTGACCCATTTTCACTATATTTCTTAAGCGTAGGTCTCTGTGATAACCGGTACCAGGGTATTTTGGTCAGATGAAAGTTAAAACATTGCAAACATGAATCATATTGTGATAAATAACTACTCACTTTTTTCTGAACTCTTTTAAAGTTTCCCGGGGCCTGTTCTTCAAGTGAGGAATGTGGCCTAGTATTGGATATGGCCGTACAGGACATGGAGGGAGATCGCTTCGACTGCTCTGCGCCCATAATGTTAGTATCAGAGTTAATGTCAACACAACAGCTACATAAGCCAAGGGAGGTAAGCTTAGAGTTGCGAAGATTCCAGCCAACATTCTGTTATGGCGTAGTGACCTGGGGATATTAATCGAATCAAGAGGTATCATCATTAAAATTACCACTATCATCATTATCAAAATTATCAACATTATTATCTTCATCACTTTGTACCAGGTCCTGTGCAGAACGTCGTTCTCATCTCAGCATGTGAGAAAGCCACTGAATTGAGAACATTGACAGATATAAATATATATATATATAGGCATAAACTTATTTTGCTCTACTGCAGGAATTGGGGACATTTGTCGCAACTGTGGCTTGGGCGTTGCGAACTGTCCCAGTTGCAGGTGATTTACTCTGGTTTAGAAAGTAATATCGAGCATCGACCATTTAGACAGCAATGGCTAACTACCGAACATAAATTTGCCTAGACAAACAACAACCGCTAAATAATAAACCTGGTTTTGGTTCAGCAACGCCCTGTAAAGGATATTTAAACTTTTCATACTTCGTCTTCGTTCTTGTTTTAAAAGGATAACAGGTTTAGTGTATGAGCTTGTTGAGGTTCGAAGTTTGCTGGGCTATAGAAAAGAAAAGCTAAAGAAAAGAAAATGTCCGTACCCATATAGGACTCGCAGCCGTTACGGGTGCCCTAATCAAAATGCCGTTTCCAGGGTAAGCCGGGTATCTGGGATCTACCCTGTTGGTCTGCCATCACGATCAATATTTTGTTGTTGTCATTATTTCCGGGCGCTAACCCTACAGGTAACAGCATGAAGGGGACGAACCAATCGATCACATAACAAAGGAACCAATGAAGCGGATGTGATGTGATGCTTCTTCTTCATCTTTTGTCGTTTCACTGATACTAGGTTGTAGCCCAGTGTCGCGGTTTTCTATATTTGTCTTGCTCTTCTCGGGTGGCCTGGATGATGGATTTGTTCATCTTTTTGCAGTTTTCAGCTACACTATTTATCCATGTTTTTCTTGGTCTTCCTCTCGCCTTTTTTCCAGATATGCTGCTGTAGAAAGTCTCATATGCCGTTTGGTCTGGCTGCATTCTCACTGGATGGCCGAACCACTTTATTCTTTGTCTGTCAATATAGTCCAGAAATGTAATTTTTTTTCCTCCAGTTTTCTCTCCAATGCTGGTATTCGTAACACTGTTTCGTCTAGTGTTGTTAGTGACCTGGCGGAGATAGCGATGTCACGTGTAGTTATTTTAGTATGTAGAGATTCCAGTCAAATGTTAAAAAAGACAAATTGGTATTCACTGTTGATAATAATGAATTCAGGTGGTTTAAAAACAAATTTTCTTCTTTACTTCCCAAAACATTTCCTTAATTGCGTGTTTAGGCAAGGTCTACACTGTGACCCCGTTCAACTGGGAAACAAATCTGCCACTGTTGGGGAATTTGAACGGATAGCCACCGGGAATCCGCTTCTGGTGTTCTGCCAGGCGCCTGTGTTTCACTTCTAGTGTCGATTACCTAGTAACCACCATGCGCATATCACATCCTAAACAAGACAAACAGACAAAAAGGGATTGGGGGAAAAGGGGGGGGGGGGGGACGATTGTAATCACAGTGTAAGGGAACTAATTTACCTTCCTCGCTAGAGAAAATTCATCTGGGAGTTTAAGCATCTGGAGCCCAGCTCTAAATATTTTTTAAAGGGGACTAATTATATTTAGGTTGTGGGCTCCAAACCCCAAGAAATTGCACAGGGGAGCTAAGAGGTTTCCCCCTAACCACGTAAAAACATTCTCTTGTTGAGTATTTTTTAAAATGCATTTAACATTTTATTTCAAATTATTATTCTTATATGCAATTCAGCCCATAATGATAATAATAATAATAATAATAATAATAATAATAATAACTGAACACTTAAACAAGACTTAAACCCTCAGAGGTCTGTTGCCTAGAAGATTTCAAGGGGCAGAGTTGCAGGCGTGCGCCCCCTCTCCCTACTCCCCCCCTCCTTTCCACCATAATGTTTTCTTTGTGTCAATGACACGCTTAAGAAAAAAATTTCTAATTTAAAGAAGGACATAAGTAAGCAAGCGGAAAACGCAAAGATTAAAATTCCAGAAACATCTAAACGATGCCAAAGCGCCACATGATATTCATATGCTTTTAGGTAATCAGTAATATTAAAACTAATAATAACGTTAGTTGTAACAGGCATAACTTCCTGATTCCCTGAAACAAGCAGATTTCCTGGAACGTCTCCAGGAAAGAGGCTGGTAGTCATAGAGACGTCAAGTTTATCAAGGCCAGCCAATGAGCTTGTGGGGAAGTGCGACCGGACTAGCGCTGCTAGAAGTGCATTGCGTGCACTTTATACAATAAGTGCGTTTTCTGAACACTTAAGTGCCTGTCTGCCCATTAGCGGTTGTGTGCAAGAGGTTGGTGTACGGTTTCTGAGTGTTGTATTTTTGCTCCAAGATTACAGTCTGTAGGGTTAACATTTCAAGAAATGAAAATCAAGGGTACTTTAATTTTAAACGACCCTATCTCGTCGGCTTCGAGGTTTGGTAGAGAAATCCCCAGAACTGTCAATAATATAGGGAGCTATGGTTAGGGTTAGTAGTAGTCACTATTCATTTAACGCTAGCCCTATCCGAGAGGCCCCCCTGCCATTCCCCCCTCCCCCAACCATAATATGGCACTGCTTAGGAAAATCCCTAGGAGTTCCCTACGAAAACTCCAAGCTGTCTAGAAAGGGGTTGTCTAAAAATAAAGCACCAAATCAAACAGTTACAAATTCCGAAAACCCGGTTCAGTCGTTTAGCCATGTAGAAGAAGTATCCACCTGTGGGTTCCGGGACCCACTTATAGGGAAAACAAGAATAGACCCATTGCCTTCTTAACAAGCATATCGTAGGAGTCGACTAATCAGGTGCTTACTTCGAGGTCGGAGTGCATCTGCCAGAGCTACAAGAAACAACCAACTGCTAACACACAAGCCAGTAAAACGGATGTACACGTAAAACTCAGGCCCTGGAACAAAGCCAAAATCCAAATTGACGAACAACCGGGGTTTTCGCCGGAGCTTACAGCCGGTGAAGAAGAAGAAGAAAAAGAAGAACAAGAACAAGAGGAAGAAGAAGAAGTGGAAGAAAAAGAAGAAGAAGAAGAAGAAGAAGAAGAAGAAGAAGAAGAGTTATACTAAGGCATCGGAAAATGGTTAAAAAGTAACCTACAGTACAGGCTGAGTTGGTCCATTCGTATTTCATCTGTCTGTCTATTTTTTTTTTTTTTTATTAATCTTTCAACATTTTTGTTCATAGAAAAAATAGTCAGTGTTTGTCGGTTGGGAGTATGAGGACACGTGAAAGGTCTACTGCATAAACTTAGAACAACCCATAATGTAACATATTTTGTGTGTGTGTGGTCATGTATTTTATTTTGCTGCTGTAAGAAGCTGATAAAAATTAGAGTTGACATCATAGCGCTGTGGACATTCCCATAATGGCTCCTCCCACATCTTCAGCAGCCATCGGAGAGTACCGGAGCAGATGGCATCATTGCCTGTTTCGTTATCGCCCGTCTTGCCTTCCCTCCGAGTGTAGAGTTTAGACCAGAAAATAAAGATTTAATATGTTTTTAGTGAAGCGTATGGGGTGTTCGGGAGCCATCGTGGTCTAGCGGCTAGACGATCGCCTGCGAATTGAAGGTCATGGGTTTAGGGTCCTGACGGGGGTAGGACTTTTTTCAAAAATGATCGTGGATCCCAGGTCGATCCAGCATTTTGTGGGTACCAGGTACAGTCCTGGTAAGTAAAGGCGGCCGATGTGATGATGACCACAACACCCCGCGTAGTTCTGTTTTGTCTATAAAATACAGGTCTAGCCGTTATACCCAATAGGCAAGGGGCGTGTAAAAGGGTCCTTTACTTCCATTATTTGGGGTGTTTGCCCCTCTGATACTTCTTGTTCTTATTGTCCATGTTGTGTAGAATTGGTAGTCTTTTGTATCGGCGATTTTCTTTCTCGTGTACACTAATAATTTTGACACATGATCTTTCATTCCATAATGTTCAAACCGTCCAGCATCTTCTCTCTCGGTCACTCTCTCTCTCTCTCTCTCTCTCTCTCCCTCTCTCTCTCTACTTCTCTCTCCACCCCTCCCCTCACAACTTCCTCACCATCATAATTAACTGCTGCTCTTGCGTGGGTTTTAAATGTTGTTTCCCCTATTTTCGCGTGGTTTCGTTTGGGGAAACGCCATTTTTATTGCAATGATTGCAAATGTTTGAATGAAGACCTAATTTTTTTCCTGACTTGTATCTCCCAGTCAATGCTCCTGCCCTCAACCAACTCAAGCTATGTTATCATATCACTACCTTTAACATGCAACTCACTTTATAACCTCCCCAGCATTTTAACTTCACTCTTAAGCTCCCTTCCCCGTGTGTCTTTGTGTGTTTCAACAGGACCATTTCTCACTTGTTGATGCGTATTGGGCATATAGGAACTAGGCCTATATTTTATAGACCAACTGACACTTAGTGGGTGATGTGGTCAACATTATGCCGCCCGACTTTACCTTCCCGGAACATATCTGGTGCCCATTTAATGCTTGGTCGACCTGGGAGCCAAGGTCTTTTTGAAAACAAAAAAGTCCGACTCTGTGAGGACCTGAACCGACAACCTTCGAATCTGCATGCGAGCCTCTAGGCGCTACAACGCGGCGGCCCCCCGCGACTGTGTGCGTCAAACTGTCACTATTGTCCTATGTATCACTTTTTAGGGCGGTGTGGACAGAGCTAGTGCTGTCGCCACGAACTGTGCAGGTAAGAATGTTTAATTTTACCCCATGACAGAAAAACTCCATCACCTTACTGGGAGTCGACCCCGAGTTTTACCGCATAAGAGCCCGACGTGTGTTCTAACCACTCGACCAGCCGCTGCTAGTTTTTGTGTGCGTATGCCTTTATTTCTCTGCATTGTGGGTTCCAGGGTAAAGTGACCGAAAACTCACTAATGATAACATAATTTAATGCAGTGGTTCTCAACCTGTGAATCGCCACCCCTTTGGGGGTTAAACAACCATTTTATAGGGGTCGCCTAAGACCATTGTGAAACCACATAATTTTTGAATTTATGAAGTAGCAAAAATAATAATTCTATGCTTTGGAGTCACCACAAGATGTAAGACTGTATTAGAGGGTCGCTGCATCAAGCAGGTCGAGAACACCCTCCTGCCTACAATTACTTACTATCACCTAGGCTTTGGCAGTTGATGAACCAAGTTTTCTGATATAATTACTAAGTAAAGACACGCCGCTGCATTCCTTCGAAATACTTAGGTTCAGAGTTAGGAACGCAGAGCAGGGCTTTCCCTTTCAAGCAGGGATATAGTCAGCGGCCAATGTTCGTCGGTGTTTTTTTTTTTCTGTCAGAGTAAAATACAACACCTGCACAGTCCGTGGCGACAACACTAACCATACAGTCCTAAATCTCCAGGCTCAAACACCCTCCTGCCTCTCCTTTACCCCAGCTATGGTTATGAACCAAGTTTCATAATTATGTCATACCATGCTTGATTGAAATACATGCGATTTGGCCGCAGACAGAAATGTGATTTTGTCATTATGAAGCCCAGCACCTGGTACTTTTGTCCAGGGGCACAACCAGCAATATAGGCAGGCCGTTGGTTTGCGGAACGAAATATGGCCAAATTGACCTCTGAATTTGACGCCAATTTAACTGGGTACCGAATGGCCATTTTGCTGTCACATGTCTCAGCAAACGGCACGGCGATCCTCAATTTCCGCATGGTGGCACTTTGTGTCATCGGGTGTTTATCGCTTGTGTGATGTCCTGGTGGGGTAGAAAGTCAGTCAGTCAGTCAAACACAACCAGCGAACTATATTTTAGGCTTGGTTTGTTCACGCCTTGTAAGGGTAGGAAACTTGACCTCAACAGTAATTTACTGCCAATAAAATAACGAATGAAACTGTACCGAATGTCATTTTGCTGTCACATGTCTCAGCAAACGGCTTTCAGCACCTTTAATTACCATAATGACGTGCCCTGTACGCAGTGGCCCTGCAAGGTCATGTGGTTCCCGGTGCGGATAATTTCCTGTGGTAACCTTTCCTCCCCACCCCAATTTTTCCCTATCACATACAGAGACCCTAACACAATTTGAATGTTGATTTCAGAATCGACATCATAGCACTTGGGACACTTTCATAAGCTCCGTCCTCATCTTCAGCAGCAAGCGAAGGGTTCTAATTCAGATGATAGCAGTAACTGTTTGATAGTACGTCCGTCTCGACTTTCCCTTGAGTGTTGAACGTCAGCCAGATCCCGTTAATTAACTCCCCACAGCGCCATTATTTTCAGATCCTACTGATCTGTCTGTGCCTCAGCACAATGTGGTGTATGATCTCCAGATGGGTGTATCGGAATCTCTAGATGGGTGTATCGGAATCTCCAAATGGATGTATCGGAATCTCTAGATGGGTGTATCGGACGCGGGAAATCTTGCTTTTAATTAGGGCTGTACCGAATAGTGATTTTCACATACGAATAGCTTAATCAACTATTCGGCCGAATACGAATACGAATAGTGAATCATCATCATCAGGTGCTTTGCCGGCTGGCATGTTCGATTATGCCACTCCACAATCTGCGATCGTCTGCAGCGTGTATTAGTTCGTGTGCTGACATACCTCCATGCCATACAACAAGACTGTCAAGAATCTTCTCTCGTTGTCTAACTCTATCCCTCTTTCCACATATCTATCCAGTGGTCACCACATGTTCCATTATCCCTCATCTTATAACATGGCCGAAAAATGGCTATATGCGCTCTGACCTTATCTTCGGCAGCGATCGAAGAGTTCCCAAAACAATGGTGCGGGATGCAGTATAATTATTTGTCGGTCTTTCCTTTCATCTGCGTTTAGATTTGTCAACTCAATGCCCTGGTCACTCCTAGCTGTACCATTCGCCCCCAGACAATGATCATTTCGTGCCTCCGCACTAAGCACGTGATCCCAGAGGGCCTTGACGACATATAGCTGGTCATGTGTAAATTCTACATCTAATAGTGCAGAACCATCCAGTCTGTTTGTCTGTTAAATTCCCAGCACTCTCGCATTTTCCGGAGAAAATATCCACAGAAAGCCAACTACCCGAGACCTATGACAGGATGCTTGCCACTCTGCACTGAGCTTATCTGTTTCCACCTTTCATACTTTGTGAGTCAGTAGTGTGTACTTTCTTTTGACGAACCAATAAACGCATGATGAGTTGCTGAAAATAGACAAAGTTAATAATAACAATGACTTTCAGGTGTTTCTGACATCAGCACACAACCGACACCTGACAGAACAGGAGTCAGTGGGTCGGAGACAGGACGATGGAAAACCCGTTTCCCCAGGTAACTAAATGGGAAATTTAAGAAAAACCCAAACGAATCTTTTAGGAAAACCGTGACCTCTGGCCGTGGATTAAAAGCTGCAGGAGGTCGTGATGAAAATATTCCCACTATTTTTTTTTCTCCCACACTTTTATCCTAACAACACATACACATTTTACACATGCTGTAGATAGGCAATTATGAGCCGCTGTGGCTTCGGGCTGCAATCGAAGGTCGTAAATTTAACTCCGCATCCAGCCCGACCTTTCTTGTCTTTAAAATTGACCGTGCCTGCCAAGTAGATAAAGCCTTGAATGGGTACGAGGTGACTGACTGACTTTCTACCCTACCAGTACATCACACAAGCTATAAACACCCGATAACACAATGTGCCACCGTGTGGGTGATGTTCACCCTGGAGAGGTCCCAGAAACCGCGTTCAGCCCTTAGGCCATATTTACGGCCGGGCTATATTGCGGCCCACGGCAAGAGCCAGAGTAGGGCTTCAAATAAAGAAAAATTTCATCCTATAAAGGACAAAATGGTTAGAAATTGACATGTGTACGAGGTAAAGTCCTTCAAATAAAATACAGCCAGCGTGATGCTGGCCACATCATCCACCGAGTCCACATCATCCACCTTCTTCTTCTTCTTCTTCTTCTTCTTCTTCTTCTTCTTCTTCTTCTTCTTCTTCTTCTTCTTCTTCTTCTTCTTTCTTTCTCTTCTCTTCCACCATTTACCTCAGCGAGGTGTTGGGGGGGGGGGGGGGATATAAGGATCGTGTGTGCGCTATTTCCAATGCATTGTACAAGTTGGTTTATCACATCATTTTTTTCTTAAGTATTCAGAAGCAATGAGTTGTTAACGCTTAGGCTCGGTATTATGGATATCGCAACCCTTCGGCCTTGATTCCATGATAAATACCGTAAATCTGGGAGATTTGTCGCTTTTCTGCCTACCCCCGGGCGTGAACCCGGACCACAAGGAGTTCGTCATCTGGTCACCGCGCAATCCGGTTTAGCCAACTACGCTAGCGAGCCGGACACATAATTTTATAAACTAGTCGAGTGTCGATTAGTGTATAAAATTTAGGCCTAGCCATATATGCATGTTACGCCTGATGGCATGGACAAGTGTCGTTTTAGGTGGGCAACTGGGAGCAATTTATGCATGAAGTGGGATAATGTCATATTTGTATGCTATCTATGCGCCCAGTGGGCCTCTGCAATGAGTGACTGATGGATCAGGTTCATAGAATCATCGTCATCATCCTCACCATCATTGGGGGCTGAGTGGTCTCGAGGCATGGCGTCCGCCTCTAGTGAAGGCTGGGATTTTTTCACGTTGACTTCTGGTAATTTCCCCTGGTCTGTGGGTAGTAAGATCGGATGCCCGTGTGTATTGTTGCGCACGTAAAAGCCCTTGGCAGCTGGAAATCGAAAAGAGTAGCCAAATGGCTCTTCCCGCACAAAAAATGTGGAGGTAAAAATCTATCCAAATTAGTTCAGGATCCTCGCCGTTGCTACGGAGTTCGTGCACTGCGCTAAGTTTCTTTTGACCCAGGCTTGAGTTAAAAGTAGAGCAAAGCACTTATGGGTTACTACTTTTGTGCCATGATGTTGATCCGTTGTTCAAACTAAACAATTATCATTATCATCATCATGTAGCAGGTCCTTGGCAAACGTCGCTTTCATCATCGCTTGACATGGACAAAATATTTCAGCTTCCGAAGCAAAATGCTGTTTACCATCCAATCTTCTGTGATGTTCAGATCTTTTAGAATGTCAGTATATCTGTTCTTCTTTATCAAACGTATTCTGGGAATCTGTCTATAGCATTTCAGCTCAAAAGCGCCAATTTATTTTCTAAAGGACTTATCATAGAATCTCACTCAGTAAACGCATGTGGAAATATCCATAGGATTCCACACACACACACACACACACACACATATATATATATATATATATATATATATATATATATATATATATATAGTGTATATAAATATATGTAAATCTTATGTGTACATAAATAAATGTACAATCCACTAAGAAGGGATAACTGACCCTATGAGTCAACAATGCACTCAAAGTTGTATACAAAACCAAAAAAAAAAAAAAAAAAAAAAAAAAATCCTAAAAAAAGTCAAGTTTAGCACACGAACTTGTCTGTCGGTGTGAATCAGAAAGCGAATACAAGAAGAAGAAGAAGAAGAAGAAGAAGAAAGAAGAAGAAGAAGAAGAAGAAGAAGAAGAAGAAGAAGAAGAAGAAGAAGAAAGAAGAAGAAGAAGAAGAAGAAGAGAAGAAGAAGAAGAAGAAGAAGAAGAAAGAAGAAGAAGAAAAGAAGAAGAAGAAGAAAAAGAGAAACAAGAAGAAGAAGAAGAAGAAGAACAAGAAGAAAACAAGAAGAACAAGAAGACGAAGAAGAAGAAGAAGAACAAGAACAAGAAAAAGAAAAAAGAAGATAGCCATATGAAACTCATGCCATTTTTGTCTTCATTTATTGTTGTGACGTCATCTGAACACAATGTTCTCTCCCTGGAGAACGACATGAAAACAGGAACTGACGACCAAACAGGATGCAATGGTAGGATATTCTATATCAAAGACCGTTGGTAACATTTTACTGCTTTTACGAATGCCACTCATGAACTCGTAATATTTGTGAAGATGCAAACAAACAAGAAAGTGTGAAAACCCGATGCATTAGATAGATTTAAGGTTTAAAAAAACCCCGAGATAGGGCAGTGACTAGATGTTTGCCTGCTGCGACGAAGGCTTTAAGTTCGAATCTGTATTAAGACTGAGTTACATGTAACGTTTTTCGGCCCATACACATCGTGACTGGCCGTTCATTCGTGCTTGCTGATCTTTCACACTCGCCACTCTCTGTTACAGGGGTGTCAGGTTGTTTTTTCTTCTTTATATTACACGATGTAACCACTTTTAACGACAACAGAAGATCTCGAACTGGCCCTAACCCCCACACCCCTTACCCTCAGCCTATGTCCCTCGAGAAATTGCAGCCTACGTCCCGTGGTTTCAGATCTCTTAACATTTTGCGGTCGGCTCTTATTGGCAGTCGTCAACGCTAGCAAATGAAGTAAATTCATGTTGTACTTGAAGACCGAGAAGACTAGAATATTCGCGATGTCTCCGGCCGCTGAGAGCAACGAGCAAAACACAACATGTACCTGGTTGCTCAATCGACGCACATAACAAAACACATTGTAAATCTCCTGTAACTTAGACTAGCGCGTGTGAAAGGTTAACACGCGTGAATGAACGGCCAGTCACAGTGTGCATGGGCCGGAAAACGCTACTTGAACCGATACTGATTTGTATAAATCCAGCTGGTCGCAGGTCGACCCAGACTACAATAAGCGCAAGAAGTATTGCGGAAGTAAAGACGACTGAGGTACTGACTGACTGACTTTCTACCCCACTAGGACATCACACAAGCGATAAACACCCGATGACACAAAGTGCCACCATGTGGATGAGGATCGTCGTGGAGAGGTCCCAGAAACCGCGTTCAGACAATTGGCCATATTTATGCCTGCCTATATTGCGGCCCCTGGCAAAAGCCAGAGTGGGGCTTCAAATAACAAAAAATTTTGTCCTAAAAAGGATATGATGACGACCGAGGTAGAAATGCTCAGGCTATTTGAAAGATAGAATGGTCTATACAAATATGAACCCAATAAGCCTGAGGGTGTAGAAACAGACCTTTTACTGTTTAATCACGTTTATAACCTTGAGGACAGATGCTGTAGCCTAGCAGCTAGAAGCTCGCCTGCCAGCCCGAAGGTCGAGGGTTCAAATCTTCATAAAGAGATTTTTTTCGTTAAGGAAGGGCGTTTTATTTTTACATTGCTTTTTCTGTCGCTATTCGCAAGGCACTCAACGTGACACACCACTGTGGTTTTAAGAAGCCCACCTAGAAATAAATAGGTGTGACTGAGCTGAGAACTTGTTCTTTCGCACCACTGGCGTGCTTTGTTGTAAGGAGTAGAAAGAAAAGAGAAACTTGGGTAAGAGATAGAGAGAGAAAGAGAGAGAGAAAGAGAGAGAGAGAAAGAGGGAGAGAAAGAGAGAGAGAAAGAGAGAGAAAGAGAGAGAGAGAAAGAGAGAGAGAGAGAGAAAGAGAGAGAGAGAGAAAAAGGGAGAGAGAGAGAGAGAGAAAGAGAGAGAGGGGGTATTTATCACTCCATATTACTGATCGATTACAGAAGATATGTCTCAAGGAAAGGAATAGAATCAGGGAGCACCATTGTGTGTGTGTGTGTGTGTGGGGGGGGGGGGGGCTAGAATAGACCCACTGCCTGCCCAAAAGAATGTCGTAACAATTGACTAAATGGGAGCTTACTTCGATCATTGTAAATTTAAAGATGATCTTCATCGTACATCGGACATGACCATTAGTGCTCCGATCTCCTCCTGTGTACGTCTTCAATTTTTTTAGGCTAATAACTCCCATTCTGTTGTGGCTTATGTAACGACGGGTGACTCCTGTATGGTTTTCCTATTTTTTTCCCTGCTCCAATTGGTAAACCCATGGTATGCAGTCTATTAAGTGAAGTCGGAGTACATCCGCCTGAGAGGCAAGGAACCAGCAGTCTGCAAGTGAGTCAGACCTGTGCTTAAAACGGATGTACACGCAACACTTGGTTTCTGGAACAGGACTAGAGTCCAGAAATGGACGAATAACCAGAACTTTCCGCCCGAGTTTAAAGCCGGTGAATGCAAAGAAGCGAGAAAAACAGAGGAATATACTTTCCGGTTAGTGTTCAAATGGCAAATTGTTAGAAATAAGATAGGGTGAAGGCAAAAAAAAGTTTTCGTATTTCCACCGAGGAGAGGGCGCAAAGAATTAAAAAAAAATATCTATCTATCTATCTATCTATCTATCTATCTATCTATCTATCTATCTATCTATCTATCTATCTATCTATCTATCTATCTATCTATCTATCTATCTATCTATCTATCTATCTATCTATCTATCTATCTATCTATCTATCTATCTATCTATCTATCTATCTATCTATCTATCTATCTATCTATCTATCTATCTATCTATCTATCTATCTATCTATCTATCTATCTATCTATCTATCTATCTATCTATCTATCTATCTATCTATCTATCTATCTATCTATCTATCTATCTATCTATCTATCTATCTATCTATCTATCTATCTATCTATCTATCTATCTATCTATCTATCTATCTATCTATCTATCTATCTATCTATCTATCTATCTATCTATCTATCTATCTATCTATCTATCTATCTATCTATCTATCTATCTATCTATCTCTATCTATCTATCTATCTATCTATCTATCTATCTATCTATCTATCTATATCTATCTATCTATCTATCTATCTATCTATCTATCTATCTATCTATCTATCTATCTATCTATCTATCTATCTATCTATCTATCTATCTATCTATCTATCTCTCGCTCTCTCTCTCTCTCTCTCTCTCTCTCTCTCTATATATATATATATATATATATATATATATATATATATATATATATATATATATTATATATATATATATAAACAGGGGTGCTGAGAAAAAAAAATTGGGAAACACTGATATAAAGCATGCTCCAATCATCCACCCGCTCCTCTTCCTCCTTTTAGGTAAAGGCAGCTCCGTAGGGTCGGCTCTGTGGCTAAGTCGATACGAACGCTTCGTAGTGCCGGGATACCGGGTTCGATCCCAGCTGCGGGCCATGCGCCTTGCGTTGGTTTCTACAGTGGTATTAGGGGGCCGACCGTTCAGGGTTAATGGCAAACTACTGGACGTAAATTTGCCCAAAGAAACCACACAACAGCCAGGGGGCTGCTGGGGTTGGCTCTGCAACGTCCTGTAAAGGATACGCAACTGAAAGAAAGAAAGCTCCGTAGGAGTTAATGCCCTTTCGATTAGAAGTGTTTAACCTTCACATATCCTTGACCCCGACATAGGTTGTACAGTCGCCATTCCTTCTCAGATAATTGTCAAAAATTCTGAAATCTGGTATTCATCGACCCCATAGACATACATGTAAGTAACAAACATCCCCATGTTCCCTGTGCGGGTTCCGGGGTCCCATTGTAGGGAAAACAAGAATAGACTCACTGCCTCCCCAGCTAGCATGTCGTAAGAGTCGAGTGACTATGGGCTTCCTTTGAAGACGGAGTGCATCTGCCTGAGAGCCAAGGAACTAACAATCTGCATACAAATAAGTAAGATCTGTAAAACAGATGTACACGCAACATTCAGATTCTGGAACAAAAGTACTAGAGTCCAGAACTTTCCGCTGGTATTTACAGCCGTTAAACGCAAAGAAGAATACATCGCTATGTTGATTCCATGGTCCCATCTGCTACCATAACAAGCATATTGTAAAAGTTCGCTAATCAGAGATGTTTCCTTGGAAGAGGTGAGGAACCAACAGTCTGCATACTATAAGCCAGATCTGTAAAACCGAATACTCAAGCAAAACTCAAGTTCTGGAACAGGGACCAAAGTCCAGAGGTGGATGAACAACCAGAACCTTCTGCAGGAATTTACATCTTGTAAACGCAAAGAAGAACCCAAACAACTGTTTTAAAATGCAGGTGCACTAACTGATATGTCACTGAGGCTACATTTTTAGTTAGGCAAATGACAAACACGAAACTATCTTTAAATACGTTATCTGAACTCTAAAAATCAGCTTTAGATAGCTGTTGTGGAATGAACTCACGACCTTAGGAGGGCAAGGCAAACGACTTGACCATTTAGCTAGAGAGATCCCATTTGGTCATCAGTGCTTCTACTTCAACACGATGTCAACAAGACTTCATGTGTATAAGACCTTTTCTCCAGTCCGGCAGAATATTTGATTACGCAGAACCAGCTCCATTTTTTTTTTAACAGACCGTTGGGTTCTCAAGGGGTTATGTAGCAACTATCGTAAGTCGCCACCTTCCTCATAAAGTTTAATTGTATCAATTGTTAGACAGCCTTAACTTTGCAGAGCAAATCTCCCTGTGTGGGTTCCGGGACCCTATTGTGTGAAAAATAAGAATAGACCACAACTGCCTACCCAAAAGCATTTTGTAAGAACTGACTAATTGGGAACTTCCTTTAAGTAAGAGTGCATCTGCTTAAGAGGCAAGAGACCATCAATTAGCATACAAATCAGTCAGATTTGTAAATCAGACGCGCACGTATCACTCAGGTTATGGAACAGGACTATAGTCTAGTAGAAGACGAACAACCAAAACATTCCGCCCGAGCTTATAGCTGGTGAAGGTTACGAAGAAAAAGAAGACGCCCAGATTAATTAGAATTAAACAAGAAAGTATATCTCTCTCTTTCTATCCAAGTCTCTATCCCAGTCTTTATCTTTCTCGTGCTCAGACAAGCTCTATCTATTTTGTCCTTCACTCTCTGCATAACTTATTCCTCTATCTCATTATGCCTATCTCCTCCCTCTCTTTCTCTCATTCTTTCTTTCTCTTTCTCTCTGTGTCGCCATCTCGTTCTTTATCTTTCTTGTTCTCACGAAATATCTTTCTATCTTGCTTCCCTATCTTTCTGCATATTTTACGTATTTCTCTCTCTCTCTCTCTCTCTCTCTCTCTCTCTCTCTCTCTCTCTCTCTCTCTCTCTCTCTCATTCTGCCAGTGTACCCAGATTGTAATCCTTTCAACAAAAAAGTAAGTTGGTTCTTTCTCGATCTCTGTCATAAATGTAGAAATAATGGCCTTCATATCCGTAAGTTTTCCTTATTTTGCTTCCATCTAGGCTTGCACCTGCCAGGGGTTAAACAAGGACTATCAGTACATACTGTGCCAGCTGACACATGCGATAATGTTCCTTCACCAACATAGAGTATCTATTATCATGATAAATTCAAAATTTCCAAGAAGATTATTATCCCTAGTTACACCTATATACACATAGTTTCAAGTTGTATTATTTCCTTGCGTATAGCATATATTCGGCTACTGAACGCTATGGATGCATATATATATATATATATATATATATATATATATATATA
Organism: Candidula unifasciata; assembly: GCA_905116865.2. Classification (NCBI taxonomy): domain Eukaryota; kingdom Metazoa; phylum Mollusca; class Gastropoda; order Stylommatophora; family Geomitridae; genus Candidula; species Candidula unifasciata. The sequence continues at coordinate 17,267 of CAJHNH020001958.1, read as the reverse complement.
TATATATATATATATATATATATTTGTGTGTGTGTGTGTATGTGTTTATGTGTGTGCATACATTAATGTATTTACATATTCATTTTAATGCCTAATTACGTGCTCATGTTATTTATGTTCAGTATTATGTTCTTTCTTGTCTGCACCCAAGAATTATTTGAGGTCACCCATATAAAGTCAGTGTTAACGTTTGTCTTGCTAGATCCGGTTTCTATTGTCCTTACTTTTCTGCATTCTAACATGTCTGAGCTACCAGCTTGTTTATTCTACTTTTGTTTCAGGAATTGAGACTTTTGTTCCCCGGTGTGAGATCCGGGGGTTTCGCAGAAGCCATTGCTCCCAAAGATCCATGTTGTAAGGGCGACAAATTAATGTTTTGTCCTGAAAACGCAGGTGTCGGACCGAACGGTGCAGCTTATTTGTTTAAGTGTACACCTCAATATAATGTGTCAACTGCTCTTTTGAGACGAAAAGAGGAGGAAAAGGAGGAGGAGGAGGAAGAAGACAACTGGTTTTCGTTTTTAACGAGTTGGACGTTTTGTTGCACCAAATATCTTTAATTAAATAGTTTAATGTATCACACGCTAAGAAAACATGAGAAAAATCTTTTTATCCATTGTGTGGCATGCTATTCTTCGTTATTTAAATCCCTACTCATAATTATTACTCCTTACGTCCTTCTTAGGACGTAATTTTTTGTTATTTGAAGCCCCACTCTGGCTTTTGCCAGGGGCCGCAATATAGGCAGGCCATCAATATGGCCAATTGTCTGAAATGCGGTTTCTGGGACCTCTCCACGGTGATCCTCATCCGCATGGTTAGCACTTTTGTGTCATCGGGTGTTTATCGCTTGTGTGATGTCCTAGTGGGGTAGAAAGTCAGTCAGTCAATCCCTACTCTGGCTCTTGCCAGGGCCGCGATATATCTGGTCTAAAATTGCTGAACGCGCGTTCTGGGACCTCTCAACGGGTGAATCACATCCTCATGGTGGCACTTTGTGTCATCGGGCGTTTATCGCTTGTGTGATGTATTGGTGGGGTTAAACTTACCTACTTACATGAGAATAATATAACTAAAATCCCTTTGTACTGGAACCCACAGGGACATAGAAATAGAGGGGGAAAACATGGAGAAAGGAACTAGACAGTGGATTTAATAGGATGGGGAGTACATGGGGATCATATCCCATGCCACAGAGAAGGATAGAATGACTTGTTGTGAATTGATTGAAGAGCTATGCTCGGTTAGGAGCCAGAAAGGCAGAAAAAGAAGAATATTTAGTTTTACAAAAACAGCGACGAGAACTTAATGAACAGATGGCAAACGCAATGATTTCTTTAAAAAAATATGAACTTACCAAGATAACTGATTGCCCACTTCACAATAATAAAACTACTGTCTGTTTGTACCACTTTTTAGAATGGTGTAGACAAAGGGGCTGTGAGCCTGACGATTTATGGCCGCAAAGCAGGTGCTGTCGCCACGGACTGTATTGATTATGGTGTTTTAATTTTGCCCTCGATGAAAATAATAATAATAAAAAGACAGCGTTTTTTGACACGTTGTTAGAAGGGTAAAGAATTAAGTTAGTTGAGACAACATGATATTTCGAAGCATAGATAAACAGAGTGAAAGCAAGAAAGATAGCGTTGGGTAATTCTATGTAATGACAAGACACCTAGAAATCAGAAATGATTGTCACTACTGATTAAGGTTTGAGGTTAACGGTTTGAACATCATGGGACACGGGCAGTAACCCATAGGTGCTCAGTTAATCTTTTAACTCAAGTCTTAGTCCGAAGAAGCTCAGCACAGTGCACAGACTCTGTGGCACTGGCGAGGATCCTACAATACTTTTGGTAGATTTTAAACTCCAAATTTTTGTACGGACAGCGCCGTTAGGTACTCTTTTTGATTTCCAACTGCCAAGGGATTTTTTTTTACAACAATGCACACGTGCGTCCGATCTCACTACCCAGAGACCTGGGGGGGGGGGGGGGGGGGAAATCACTATAAGTCTTAGTCCGCGTGAAAAAATCCCAGCTCTTACCAGGGATTTGAACCTATAGCACTCGAGGCGGATACCATGCATTAACTGCATTATCTTGGCTAGTAAAGATGGGGATGAGGTCACCCATATAGCTCCATTGAAAAAAAATCTGCTTGCTTCTAGTGTGTAACTGTTCTACGGTCTCTAGTTTATTTCCTCACCATCATCAAGTACTCTTGTAGTTTTTCTGTAGTACAATATTCTTTCAACACTCCCTACACTTGTCGCTAGGGCTAAAAGAAGTAGGGGCATGTCATAATAATACACCAGTCTCACACATTCAAAAGCAATTAATGTTTGCCGTCAATGTTTACGGATCTGATATTTGAAGGTTTGAAACAATCCTACAAAGTTAATGCAAGCGTGACCAAAAATCTCTTCAGACAGGATTGATTGACTTGATATGCTAGTGGAGCGTGACGTAAACATCAATAATCAGAATAATCTTGAAAGTAGTAATCCACTCTATGTAATCCACTCTATGTAATCCACTCAATGTAATCCACTATATCAAACAACTCATTGTTTACGTCTTATTAGGGTCACCATACGTCCCGTTTACTCCGATGCAGTCCTGTCTTTGAGGTATAGCCTGTGGGCACTTCCCCTTTTAAAAAAACCACAACCCCCCCCTCTTCCCTTTACACACACACACACACACACACACACACACATACACACACACACACACACACACACACACACAAACAACAACAACAAACTGCCAATTGTTCCGTGTTATAAACGTCTGGAGAAGAGCACAAACGTATAGTTATCTCTGTATTATTTATTAGATTTCGTAGCTTTTATATACTTTTAATGCCTAAAATGTCACAAGAGCATTGTTTTTTTTTTCAGTGCGTTTTTTAAAGAGCATATTGTTTCGTTTATTTCTTGGCGACATTGGTTCAGATCTCTGTGAAGCCAGTAATAAACCCTCTCACGTCAGTGACATAGAACAACGGGGGTGGCTCGAACCATCCTGTTTGGGATGTCACATTTCAGCTTAAAGTATTCGTGAGATGTTCTGTTTTCAGCTCACAAAAGTTATAGGATGTCCCGTTTTCAGCTCACAATAGTGATAGGATGTCCCGTTTTCGGCTCACAATAGTGATAGGATGTCCCTTTTCAGCCCACAATAGTGATAGGATGTCCCATTTTCAGCTCACAATAGCAGTAGGACGTCTCGTTTTTAGCGCAGGATTTATGGTCACCCTCCTTCTTATGCTACTAAGATGCATATAATGGTAGGGGATGCATGGTCTCGAGGTATGGTGTCCGTCTCGAGTGCTAGAGGTCCCGGGTTCAGGCCCCGATGAAGGCTGGGATCATTTTCTGTTCACGTGGACTTCAAGAAATTTTCCCCTGGTCTCTGGGTAGTGACATCGGACGCCCGTGTGTATTGTTGCGCACGTAAAAAATCCCTTGGCAGTTGGAAATCCAAACAGGGCAGGATTTGGAGTTAAAAATCTACCCAAAATATTTCAGGATCCTCGCCGGTGCTACGGAGCCCGTGCACTTCGCTAAGCTACTTCGGACTCAGACTTAAGTTAGAAGAAGAACAGAGCGCTTATGGGTGTGCCAAGATGTTGATCTGTTGTTCAAACTTCAAACTTCAAGAGGAATATTATGAATTAATTAAGTAACAAAAAGTGTATTGATCGGCACTCATAGAAAGAAGTAGAAAGATAGAAGAACGCACTAGACAACATAAAAATCGAAAGCTATTGTTACTGTGCCGGGAATTGAACCTGTCACCTCTAGACGGCGGCGGCCATGGACAAGGTGCACTAAAAACATGGTCAACTAGGCCCCCCCCCCCCCCCCCCCCCCCCCCCAAAAAAAAGGTGTCTTATTGGCCATGTCTATCGTACAGCTTGAAATTCACATTTATGAAATACGGACAGAATTCCTTTTAAACCATTTAAATGGCACCATAGGTTACAGAAATTTATATCAACGAAGCTCATGTCGAATAACAATCACAGCAACAATTTACGAACACAGTGGACCTTAATGCTTTGTCTAGAATACACAAACATTAAAGAACTCCCGAGTCCCGAGTTGAAGAGCCGGTAGTCCCAAAGCCGATGCTGCCACTAAGGCGTTAAGTATTAGGTTCGTAATAAATACACTTTTTTCAGTCCAACAATGATTGTAAGATTATCTAAATATTGATAGTACAGTTTATTTCTTAACCCCAACCCAGACAGGTGTAAATTGTTGTTTCCCAAAGTGGGAGCTAGGAGGCTCTGGAGGGCGGGGTGGGGGGGGGGGGTGGGGGGGGGGTTTGGTTTAGGAGGTAAAACGAGGACGGGGGGGGGGAGAGTTGTTAGCAGCCTTAGGTTACACACAGAGAAGCTTTATCGAGTGTGTTAGGGGCTGGGGTTTTTCTCAATTTTTCCAACTCCAGTTTATTTTTAAAAGTTAGTTACCACCCCAGTAGGGGGCGCAATTTTTCATGTTTTTAAAGCCCCACATCGGCTGTTGACTGAGGGCACCAATATAACCTAACGGTTGAATGGGGTTCCTGGGATTTGCACTGGAGGATTCTCATCCGAATAGTGGCACTTTGTGTCACCGGCGTTAATCGCTAATTGTGTGGTCATAGTTGGGTTCAACGTCACTCACTCACTCCCTTAACGTAGAGTTTTCAGTAATCAAGATGACCTGGCATCGACAACAGTCGTGTCCACAAAATTATCATTTTTTTCATTTCCTTGCTTCAGTGCCAAACATGGACAACGAAAAGGGCACTGACTCCGCAAGGTAAATAACAACACAAGAAGAGACAGGGTTACGAATACCAGCATTAAAGAGAGAGATGAAATATAACCATGTCTGGAGTATACTGATAGACAGAGAATAAAGTGATTCGGTCATCTAGTGAGAATGTAGACAAACCAAACAGCATAAGAGACTTTTTACAGCAGAACATCTGGGAGAAAAAAGAGAGACAGACCAAGAAAGAGATGGATAAATGGTTGTAGTTAAAACCTTTACGTTGACTTCTAGTAATTTTCCTTCTGGTCTCTGAGTAGTGAGACCGGACGCCCGTGTGTATTGTTGCTCGCTAAGAAATCTGATGGGAGTGGGAAATCGAAATGAGTAACCTAAAAGCACTGCCTCAGCAACAATTTGGAATTGAAAATCTACTCAAAGTATTTCATGATCCTCGCCAGTGCAACAGTTCGTTCGTGTACTGCGATCGAATACTTTAGACTCAGGCTTGGGTTATAAAAAGAAGGAAGTACTTATGGGTTAGAAGCGTGTGCCATGATGTTGATCTGTTAAATAAATATAAACAATATATTAGGGCCTGATCAAGCTTAATCCAGACACATCCTTAATTAGGCATCAGGAAATGAACTGTGAAGTAAACGCGACAGGCATGAGTTATAACACATAACTCACTGAGTGCGGATTAGTAAATGGAAAAAAAAAACTTTGCACCAAAAGCTTTGTGAGTCCTGCCGTAAATATGATTCTTTGGTTTGTTAACTTCTAAGTTATCCGCAAATCTCCCCTTTCTAACGTTTTCTTGTTATATCGACACGGTGCTGTAATTCTTCGTTCGTATTAAGTTACCCTTGTACCAACGCACTAGGCAATATAATAGTTAACTAGATACCTGAACAAAGCAATTGTAAACTAGTGGACGTAAATTTGCTCTAGAAAAACCACACAGCAGCCAGGGACTGTTGGGGTTGGTTTTGAAAGGTCCTGTAAAGGATACGCAACAACCAGATACCCGAACGTCTGCGCAGTTTCACAGAAGCGCAGTTAACGCTGTTGTTTATGCTAACCTGTCACTGCTCGCTGACTCTATGACCTCAGGCGAAGGTTAAAAAAATGTGGGTTAAGCTTGAGTACCAGACAGCTGGGGAAAAGAAAAAAAAAACGTCCAGCGCTAGTTTCCGGATCCAAGCTGAGATTTTCGCAGAATTCTTATTTATCACTGTAATATTACGATGCCTACTAAAGTATCAGGATATCCTCAGAACAACAAAGTTCCGCGTCCGGGTAATATTGCTGGGTTCCGAGCAGTATTTAATGACGACCAAAATGTGGTTCAGACATCAGTGGCTTGAAAGATCACACATATCGCGAGTGCTTCAGCTGCAAAGTGTTTGGCTCAAAACATCTGCCCGGCTTTTGAATTATATTCACTCTCACAACACGAAATCTGATAGGTAATTAGAAAGCTCTGCTGCCATCATGTTGTCTATGAATCTGGTCGTGTTATTTGTCGTTGCTGCTGTTTTTGCTTTGTCTTCATCAGCTGTAGTCGATCCTAAAGCTAACAGCAACGCCAAGGAGAATTTGATTGATGACAAGGCAGTCGGTGTGAATGACACATATGTTTCTGATCTAAGTGACGATGACGACGACACCGATGATGACAAGGATGCAGAAATTGACGGGATCCCCATCAAGTCTCTCACAGAGAATGAGCTGAAGGACCTGCTTGATGAAGAAGACAATATTATAGTGGCTCAGCTGGGTAAGTATTTCCGAATCTTTGTTCAAACTAATGTTTTAACTTGTTCATTCACAGACTTACTTTTTCGGTTCACTTCTTCTTCTTTTAATCTATTTAATGTGGCATTGGTATCATTATCCACAAGTTTGTGTCTCGTATACTTCTGTCACTTACAAGAAGAAGAAGAAAAAAAGAAGAAGAAGAAGAAAAGAAGAAGAAGAAGAAGAAGAAGACGAGAAAGAAGAAGAAGAAGTAGTAGAAGTAGAAGAAGTAGTAGTAGAGTAGAAGTAGAAGAAGAAGTAGTAGTAGAAGAAGAAGAAGAAGAAGAAGTAGAGAAGAAAAGAAGAAGAAAGAAAGAAGAAGAAGAAAGAAGCTAAGAAGAAGAAAGAAGAAGAAGAAGAAGAAGAAGAAGAAGAAGAAGAAGAAGAAGAAGAAGAAGAAGAAGAAGAAGAAAGAAGAAGAAGAAGAAGAAGAAGAAAGAAAGAAGAAGAAGAAGAAGTAGAAGAAGAAGAAGAAAGAAGAAGAAGAAGAAGAAGAAGAAGAAAAAAGGAAAGAAGAAGAAAGCGAAGACGACGAAGTTGTAGTCGTAGTAGTAGTAGAAAATAATAATATTAATAATAATAATAATAATAATAATAATAATAATAATAATAATAATAATAATAATAATAATAAGAAGAAGAAGAAGAAGAAGAAGAAGAAGAAGAAGAAGAAGAGAAGAAGAAGAAGAACTACGGATAACACCAGTAAGGGCGTGGTGATGCATCAAGTGCTTTAAAAGTTATTGAAAACAATGCACTTTAGTATTCTTCATGCCTACCCCCTTTACCCATAGCTTCTCGTTAATAAACTTAATGTCAATTATTCAATAGATTAGGACACCAGGTAAGGAGTTTTTGTGTGTGTGCCAAAAATGGCGCTGGTTACCAGAATTACCCAGCTTTGAGCGAGTGCAAGGTAGATTCATGGGAAGTAAAGGCGGTCCGGCGTTATGTTTACCATATCACCCACCGGGTGCTGACTGGCAGATAAAATATACATCTAGCTTTATATGAACAACGCCTGAAGTCGTGAAAGAGGGTGCTTCACTTGTTTTTGTCTTATGAAACTAGGCCACAAAAATCGCTTTTATACACGATTAACGTGTGTGATCATCGTTTATTTTTCTTCAGTCGAGCAAAGGATCTCAAAAAAGTCTTGTAAATTTGACCTATCCCTCTGTCGCATCATTCTGCTCCCCATGTAGCTTCTGGATCCTTGCCATTTTGTTCATCTTATTTTATCCCTTTCCTGTTTATTTACTCACCCAATTTAGTAAAAGTAAGATCCCTTTACACGCTTTAGGCGCATCGGACATATGGGAAGAACGTCCCATATTTTTACAGACCAATCGGCACTGGGTGGGTAATGTGGTCAGATAAAAATCCACCCAGCCAGCAGTGGATTTTGGTATGTTAGAATTACCAGAGCTCACCTAGTGCCCTCATAATTCTCTCTCTCTCTCTCTCTCTCTCTCTCTCTCTCTCTCTCTCTCTCTCTCTCTCTTGATGAGGGTAGAATTAGCTTCCATTGACATTGTTGCTTCCGGTGCAAGAACATCAGCAACAACAAAACAACAACAAACACAACAGTCTGTTATAACAGCAATAAAACAAAAAGATTTATTGACACAATTAACATATTCTGATCTCTTTCACAGACATTGAAGGTGCAAGGAAAGTAATTGCCGACAGAAACAAAGAAACACAAAATGACATTATCAGTCCAAAGCCACAAAGACGCCAGAGACGTTGGATCGGCCTCGCAGGCCGTGCCTTTATGTCCGCAGGTCGCGCCCTCTTCGGGGGCGCCTCTAGAGCTGCCAAACCTACAGTCAGTGGAAATCGTATTACACAGTCCTATGCCAGGTAAATATATACTGTCGGATGTAGTCCTTATACAAAGTCCCATGCCAGGTAAATATATACTGTCGGAGGTAGTATTTATACACAGTCCTATGCCAGGTAAATAGATATAGTTAATGGTATCCGTGTATCACAGTCCTATACTTACTTACTTACTTACTTAGTCGCTCCTCTTCTACCTTGGGGTGTAGAGGTTTGCCAGAGAGATCGCCAGACGTCTCTATCAGCAGTTTCTTTCTGGCTTTGTTCCATTCCAGCCCTCTGTCAGTTAGGGACGTCGGATGTTGTTTTCCCAGCGCACCCTGGGTCGTCCCCGGAGGTCTGTCTGGTCCCCTGGGTTCTTAGCCTCCCATGCCTGCCATGGTGGCCCCGATTTTCTCCCATTCTGCATACATGTCCCAACCCATCGAAAACTGTGACTGATCCACTCGGGTTAGTAAGGGCTGGGTATCAAGATCCTGACGTTATTTTCTGATTGCGGACTTTGTCCCTTCTTGTCACTTGGACCACCTTTCTCAGGTATCTCGTTTCCGAGGCCTATCACAGTCCTATGCCAGGTAAATATATACTGTCGGGGGTAGTCCTTATACACAGTCCTATGCCAGGTAAATATATACTGTCGGAGGTAGTCCTTATACACAGTCCTATGCCAGGTAAATATATACTGTCGGAGGTAGTCCTTATACAAAGTCCTATGCCAGATAAATATATACTGTCAGATGTAGTCCTTATACACAGTCGTATACCAGGTAAATAGTTATAGTTAGTGCTATCCGTGTATCACAGTCCTATACCAGATACATAAGGTACAATCAGCTGTAGCGGTTTTACGCAGTCGTTGAAAGTAAGTGGCGTATCCTTTATACGTTGCATAGGCACCAACACCAGCATTTGCTGACTGGTTGTAGCTTTCTCATCGTGTGTCTTCCCTGACTATATTTTGGAAAGGGAAAAAGGGGATGTGAGAGGGGGGGGGGGAGTGGAGCATAGACCCGTTGTCCACTAACATACATGAAGGAGGAGACTTCTTCTTAACGTTCATGTCGTGTGGCTTTAACAGTCATGCCTATCCACAACCGTCTGTTTCGTGAACTTTCAGTCAACACTGACACAGATGATCTTCCATACTATGATGTCACACTGTTCAGCATCTTTTCTCTTTGTCTCCCTCTGCCTCTCTTCTCCTTCGGCATTCTTTCTGTCAGGATGTACCCAGTTTTCTCCTTCTCATCACCAAAGAATGTTGTTTGTCTCTTTCTGATGTGGGCATTCAGTTGTCTTCGTGAGTCAGTTTCTTTTCAGAACGTCTTCATTATTCTTTTTATTTCTCTGGGGTATTCTAATCTTTCGTCTATAAAACCACATCTCCACAGCTTCCAAATGATTTGCCATTAATCTGCCAACTGTCCGTGATTCACTTCTATATATAAAGACAGGAGCTAAGTAACTTTTATGAGTTGTCTTTCTCATCTCAGTTAAAAAAGTAATTATTGCATGAAATATTTGTCAGTTTGTAAAATGCCGCCCTTGCTTGAGCGATTCTACATTTAACTTCTTTATTACATCTTCCATCTGATGTTATTAGGGTGCCCGTATGGGAGGCGATTAATTAAAGGTATTCACTTTCCAAGTCAGAATGCACGAGCCTGAGATGCCAGGACCAGTCCCGCGTATAAATGAGCCACATCTGTAAAACGGATGTTATGTCTCTGTGGGATGCAATTTTTCGTTATTTTTAAGCCCCACCCTGGCTCATGCCAGAGGCCACAATATAGCATTGCAACAAAAATGGCCTAATGGCTGAACGCGGTTTCCGAGAAGTCACCACGGGTGATCATCATCCACATGGTGGAACTTTGCGTCATCAGGTGTTTATCGCATATGTGATGTCCTAGTGGGGTAAAATGCACTACTACTACTAATAAAAACAGATATGAACAAAAACAAAGTTCTGGAATAAAAAAAAAAAAAAGTGGACAAAACAACCAGAACTTTCAGTCGGAGTTAGCAGCCTGTGAAGGCTAAAAAGAAGGACAACAAGAAGTCAGTAGCGCATACTATACACGGCATCGGAAACCAATCCTTGCTTGTTTGGCTGCTCATGGTTTTATTTTGCAGCTTTGTGTTCAGTAAGTTTGTCTTTGATTCTGATCGATACGGCGCAACGTGCCCTGCTGTCAAATAGCCCACAGCCGACTTACAACCCTTTTATATAAGAATTATGAAATTTCGCTCATAATTTTTAATCAGGGCGTCCGGATTCTGAAGACTTATTCAACTACTACTACCACTACCTTCACCACCACCACTACCTTTCAACCACCAATTACTACCTCACATACTACCACTACCTTCACTTCCCAGCACCCTCTCCCCCAATCTGTAAGTTCACCACCACCAGTACCTTCAACACCACCCACCTTCACTACCCCACTACCTTCCACCACCACCACGTACCTTCACCACCACGGCACTTCTTGTCCTAAGTCTCATACTCAAAAATAATCTTCAGCATGTAAGTAAAAAACACCACTACCTTCACCCTTTTCACGCCTTTCACCACCGGGCGCACCTTCACCACCACCACTACCTTCACCACCACCACTACCTTCACTACTACCACTACCTTCACCACCACCACTACCTTCACCACCACCACTACCTTCACCACCACCACTACCTTCACCACCACCACTACCTGGGTCGACACCACTACCTCCACTATACCACGACAAAAATCCACCACAGCCCACAGTGGATCCTTCAGCCACCACCACTAACATAAACCACCACCACTACCTGACCACCACTGACTACCTTGTACCACCACAGGACTAGGAAATATATAACGACGCAGTAAGCACTTCAACCGATCTTAGGCTTCCTGACACCTGCCCCGAGAAAACTTGAGGAATTTCAACAAAAATGGAATCAGCGGCCAAACCGGCACAGTCGGCCCCCACCGTTTCACTGTCCGTGACGGAAGCAAGCAAGGATCTCCGACTTTGGAAATTCGCTCGCCCAAACCAAACGGCGAATACGTCAGAAAGTTTCGATACGAGAAATGAATCAATATAAAATGAAAAGCTGTACGAACTGACTTTCTTGTATTTGTTGGCCAGTATAAATATAATTACGCAGTTCGGGACTTCAACCGATTCCGACCGGAGAACTTGAAGAATTCTGCCAAAAATGGAATCAGCGGCTTAGACAGCATAGAACGGCCCCCACCGTATTTACTGTCCGCATGACGGAAGCAAAGCAAGGATCTCGGACTATTCAAAATTCGCTACGCCGGAAACCAAACGGACTGAATACTTCAGAAAGTCAGGACATCACGAGAAATGAAGAAAATTGTGACACCAAAGTGCCACTTTGCTTGTTGTTGATTTGCCCGTGGATAGTAATTTAGGAGAATGATATCATTTGTAAAATTGCCATTGTTATTGAATGCTGCTACATTGATTGCGTCCTTAGACACCAAGCCAGGGTAACGAAATAACCAAAAATTTTCTGTCCTAAAAAGGACTGTTAATTTCGCTGTTATTTATTAATATCCTATTCCCGGTTGACGGCACTACATTTTCGAGGGTTGTAAGACTGGGTTTCCGGGCTTTCTGATGCTTTTAACGAACCCAAAACATCTACAACTGGCCCGAACCCCAACCCACCTACATCCTTCGAGAGAGTGCAGCCTAGGTCCGACGAATGCATGTAGTCTAGGTCCCACGACTGCGAGCGGCCTATCTAGCACCTCCTGAAATATTAGACTGTCCCGTGACCTGTGGATTTGCCCTGTTTGGGGTAGGGTTTTAATAAAACACTTATTT
>CAJHNH020001957.1:607699-641986 GCA_905116865.2 Candidula unifasciata | reverse complement strand
AAAAAAGAAAAAAAAAAAATAATGCCCCAAAACCTAATTTGCCCAAATGTTTGGGATCTGATAGAAAAGTACTGCTGGGGGACCGACATACACTGCGAAATAAATGTGATCGAAAACAAAAACAGCAGTTTCGAGATAAGAACAAACAGCTATTAGGCCAGTCATTTCTATATGACATCACCAATGGAGATTTACAGTTTGGAACCTCAAGTTACACAAAACGTGTTAGAAATCAACAACAAAATGTGTAAAAAGTAGGAACTGGGAAATGAATCTCATTACAACGTCGACAAAGACTCAATTTATGTCGGTAGTCATTAACCAGCAATGTTAGCATCAACATTAGAACATGACAAAACATGGTTAGGTTTTATTGACTCTGCATGAAGCGTTAATCATGGTGATAATGTGCGAGCGCATACGCGCGAGTGCGTGTGTGAGTGTGTTTGTGTGTGTGCTTGAGTGTGTGTGTTTGAGTGTGAAAAACACATTGTATTTATAAGTCGCGGTGGCATAGTGGCTAAATGCCTGTTGCTGCTGATGCTTCTTCTCCTTCTTCTTCTTCTTCTTCTTCTTCTTTTTCTCTTTCTTCTTCTCCTTCTCCTCTTCCTTCTCCTCCTCCTCCACCTTCTTTTCTTTAAACTTTTATTCCTTCTTCTGCTTCTTCTTCTGCTTCTTCTTCTTCTTTTTCTGCTTCTCAGTCTGATTCTTCTTCTCTTTCTTCTTCTTAGTCTGCTTCTTCTTCTGCTGCTGCTGCCTCTTCTTCTCTTTCTTCTTCTTAGTCTGCTTCTTCTTCTGCTTCTTTTTATGCTTCTTCTTATGCTTCTTCTTATGCTTCTTCTTCTTCTTCTTCTTCTTCTTCTTCTTCTTCTTCTTCTTCTTCTTCTTCTTCTTCCCATCTTCTTCTTATTATTCTTCGTTATCTCATCTCTTTCTTCTTCTTCTTCCTCTCTTTATTCTTCTTCTGTTCCTTTTTATTATTATTCTGCTTCTTTTTTTCCTTCATTTTCTTCCTCTTCTTAGGTGTAAACACTGGGACACGCCAGGGTGAACATAAATGAAAGAGCCGATAAACAATCCGTATCAGCAGTAATTAGTCTCCGAAGAAGTATGGACAGGGCAGAGACGTTGAGACAAAGTACTGGCTGTTGGGCAAAGGAAGAAGATATACAAGACAACTTTTACTGAGTGCTGTGAGCATGGAGACAAAGTAAAATTATTGTAGCGAAAAATGAAGAAAGGTTCTGACAAAATGTTTTTTTTTTTAAATAATTAAATAAAAAACTAAGGAAAAGACCAGAAGTTCTGCACTGAAACCATCACATATCACGTATGGCCCAGGCGATGAAAATGTGAAAAGTGAACTACACAACAACAACTACAACCTATAACTGTATAGCCAGCGCCTTAACAGACCACATGCAAGAACTACAAATCCTATTCTGAATCAAACTAATTATTTTTTTTTTAAATCCCATTCAACATCTTTTTTTTTTCCTGAACACAAAACTAGCGTGCTGCGCAGATAACATTACAATACCAAACAACAATCTGTTCGTACAAACTATGAGCTAATCAAATCTAGATCTAACACAATCTATCTACTGAACGCACGGCCAAATACAAAAACAGTGAGCCAGTTCATCGCTCTCGAATCAGTCCGCCGCACCTACGTTGCGTTGAGAACTCTGTAGTGTTCTGTAACGATCAGAGGACTACATGTTGTCCAGGGCGACTGGCGAGAGCAAAGAGAATATTTTCTGCTGTACAGGACCTGAAATCAAATTTTCGACCCACTGGCCACTTCCGGAGAACCCCGAACTGCAAACTGCCAGTTTTCGTTCGCAAGAGCAGCTAAATCCAGGCTAAAGTTTTCCCATCATCCTGTTACAGTAAGAAGTAACTCCTCAGGAGTTGTATGCATAAGAAACCTCGCATAGTTTAAGAACATGCACTTCTGGACGCACGTAATTTCATGACTAGGCAACAGCTCAGCAAACTTAGCAAAATGTTTTTCTGGCTGATGCTAAGTCGGTTCTGCGAGCAGTTATTAAAACACAAGACATGCAGTAGACAGAGTTAACAACTGATTCACACAGTCTGTTCAGTATTTTGTTCAGCCCTGCAGTGGATTCCTAGTCATGGTGGCTTGGAAGACACTGAAATTGCGGACAGATTGGCCAGAAGCCACAGTTACGTGGCGCAAGCAAACTGCGACCTAACCCACCAAGAATAAGTAAAAGTAAAAAAGTAAAGGACTCTTTTCCACGCCTTAGGCGTATAGGGCATATATGGCTAGACCTATATTATTGTAGACAAATCGGCACAAGATGGGTTATGTGGTCAGAATTAGGGCCAGTTTTGCATGTTTTGGGACAGTATGGCCGACCGGTGACAAAGCGAGACACAGCCGTAAAATAGGACAAACCCCGCGGATCATGAATGACAAAGGAAGTCACTCTCTTTCTGGGACGGGAAACGCAAATAAGACAAAGATAAACATTCTAGCGTCATAGTTGTTATCTCACGCTCATATCATGCCTGACGTTTGATACTTCAGACTCTAGCAGCACTAGGGTATGGTTTTTACAAATAAAAAATTAAAATCTCGATAAGGATTCACCCGTACGACTATTGGGTCAGCAGACAGTTCAGAATATCCTTTTTATTATTTCTTTATTGAAAAAAAAATGTATGCAAATAAATCATTAAAGAAATAATAACATAATGGATTATTACAAGAACAGATGCACTCACTTTTAAAATTACTTGATGTCCGCCTTAAAATCTCGTTGCGTTAACCACTTACCCCACCCCACAACTTTAGGTTGAAGAACACTGGTTCAGGGAGACAACCAGAAGGAGAATACAATTAAACTCGAGTTACCGGAGATTGCTGTCGACACTCAAGGTACTGATTGTATCGGTTCAAACGACCTCCTGGCTGTATCTGTTCCAGTCCAATTATTGTATTTGTTCTAATAAAGTTACCGCATGCATCCGTTCCAGTCTGCTCGCTACGTGTGTGTTTTTATTAATTTATTGTATAGTTTCCTTAAAGAGATTGACTATTTTCTAGTTTAGTCATAATTAGACGGTATCGGTAATATCTGCTGTTTTGTTTTACTTGTGTAGTTTCCACCATACCTTTCCATCGAGGATAATCGCATGGTCAGAAACTCACAGACACTGACACGAAAATACGGGAAAATGCCGTCTACCGTGATATGCTAATACCACATTCCGACAATAGATTGCCAGCAGTGTTAAGGTTGGCTAGCTTCTCTTCGGAGAGGTAAAATTTTAAATTTAAGTAGCCAGTTAACGAGCCGTAGAGCACCAAGGTCAACATACACCTCCTTGTGGTGCACGCCAAAAAACTGAAACCGCGATGTTGCAGGGTAAGTGGCAAAATGGCTCTCCTAGAAACAGATAGGAACCAACCAGGTCATAATTTTTGGCTCTCCTCCGAACTTCTACCCCCGCAGTATTGCAGCCTGAAATATCCGTTCCGGGCGCAGTCCAATTAAAAATACGGACTTGTCGGAGTTCCCGCCGAGGAACAAATTGGGGTAAAACTAGGAGTACCTTACAATGTCACAAGACGCAACATTGCAGACGAGAGTAGCAGACGATAAAAGCGACCGGTGACAATGTCGAGCGTTTTCTGCAGACGATACTAGCAGGCGATAAAAGCGACCGTTGAAAGTTTCGAGACATTACAGACGATGAAAGCGATATGGCGGGTAGACCACGCGCTCCCACGCAGATTAGCAATACTGTTCTTCCGATTGAGGATTTAGCAGCGGTAGATGTCAGACTTGTCGGCATGCGCAAAACGCGATTAAACTCACCGCGAGATTATCCCCCACGCTGCTACGCGCGGCGCGGATGGTGGGCTAAACTAGGTGCCTGGGACTCACAAGCAAAGTAATTGGAGGAAGCTGCAGGAGATGTGGTAGCTGCCGCTCGTGAGTCCCAGCCATCTAATTTATCCCCTATCCGGTATACTGTCGGCGGTGAGGCATAGTCACAGAAACAGGTCCGCAAGTAACATATCGCTGAGACCCTGTTAGAGCATTTGTTTCGTTTTTCCGAGCCGATCCTAGATTTGCCACGATTTATTCGTCGGCAGAAAGTTCGACAATGGAAAGTGTCAACAGTCGATATTATTATGGTCTGCTACTATCGTCTACAGTGTTGCGTGCGTCTCTTAGAATTGTCAGGTAATCAGAAACAGTAAGAAACAGGTCCGCAAGTAACATATCGCTGAGACCTTGTTAAAGCATTTGTTTCGTTATACGAAGCCGGCTATTTTTAATTGGATTGCGCCCGGAACGGATATTTCAGGCCGCAATACTGCGGGGGTAGAAGTTTGGAGGAGAGCCTAATTTTTAATGCCCCGTCGCGCGACAGGCCTAGCAAGCCGACAATGGTGTAACTGCAACTACACAAGAAATATTAAATTAATGGCCAAACTGCATGTGAGACTTCTTATAGCACAACATCTCAGAGGAAGGCGAAAGGAGGGTCAAGAAAGACATGGATAAATGGTGTAGCCAAAATCTGGAAAAAAAAAAGATGGGACGGATCTATGATCCAAGCCACCCAAGAAGCGTAAGAGAAATACAGAAAACAACAACACTGTGCTACAACCTGGTATCAGTGTGACGACAAAAGAAGAATAAGAACATTCCCCAGTAAAATCAATGTTGATTTTTCTTGGGATTTGGGGCGGTGGTGGGGGCGATGGTGAGGGGATGGGGGGGGCGGACAGGTTCTCATAACGCTGTGCTTGCATTCCGTCAACATTAGGATTTAAATGATCCATCCAACGATTGTGTCGCTTTAAGAGTCAACCAGTTTAATGTAGACTTGCACTCACGTATCTACAACGTGAATTTATAGACAACGTGACAAGATGTGAGTGATAGCTGTACTATTGTGGGAATACAGATAAGCGTCAGCCTCAGTTGTTGTTCCCACAAATCCACAGCTACGAACTAACACCCACATAGATCAGTAGAAAGGATGAGATCATGTCTAAAAATAGTGTAAGCATAGTAAGTAGTGTTTTGCTGGTAATCTAGTAAAAAAATTCCATTTAAAATATATATTTTATTATGTTATCGTATGCAAGTTTCTACACTCCACGCTATCATTAGAAAACAAAAAATTCTTTTTTTTAACCACATTGCGTTGCCATGCACAAAGCGTGTGTGCGAGAAATTCAGTTCGAACTCGAAATTCAACAAGAAATAATATAAACATGGAACGCAAAGTTCCGTGCAGAAATCCATTCACGCACAATAGCGAACTTAGTAAAAGCTTCTGTTAAAAATAAAATGCCTGTGCTGAATCTAGTAAACACAGATTATGACCCCTGTTATCTCCACGGGGTCGAGTACTGCTTTTAGCCTCTCTTTGTATCTGAAAGTAATCCATATGGTATGAAATGTAAAGTTTACAAACCAAACTGGAAGAAGTTCAAGATGGCGGCGTAAACAACGTTCGCCGAAAATTGTGACAAAAAGATGTTTTTATTCCTGGAAAGAATCTTAAATGTGTTAGATTAGTGTAGCTGTTCAGTTGAAGATGAATTCGCGACAGGCCCGGCAAGTCGGCGGAGGATTCAGCGGTTCAAAAAGAAATGCCCAAGATGAAAACAGGAGATGTTTTAGAAATAGGGAAAATAGAGGCCAGCAGAAGGTTAAGACCAGGGTAGTTACAATCAATATATGTGGATAGGACCAAAAAAAGAAGAACAAGTGATAGAAATAATGGAGAAATGTAATGTTAAAGTATTAGGCTTAACAGAAGTGAGAATGAAATGACGAGGAATGAAGAAACTACATGAAAATTACGTTTTGATACAATCGGGAGTAGAGGAAATGCAACGTGCAAAGCATGGAGTGGGATTTGTCATCGATCCCGAAACTGCAAAAAATATACTTGAAGTTAACTACATCTCGGAAAGAATTATAAGTTTGCAATTACAAGTAGGAAATAGTTAGGAGGTTTTTTTTTTTATTATTATTATTATTAAATATATGCTCCGTGGAATAGAAATTACAGCAAGGAGGCTTTAGATCAATTCTTTGAGAACCTGGACGAGGAAATTTGTAAGATTGATAATAACGAGAAACTGATCGTGATGGGTGATTTTAACGGTAAGACAGGACGAGATAGAAGAACATTTACAAGATACCTAGGCAATTATGGAGACAACAGCATTAGAAATTAAAATGGCGAAAGACTGTTGGAAGCAATAAAAAGAAAGTCTATGTTATTTGGCTATGGAGCAGAACAGAAGAGGATTACATAACACAGGATAATTAGAAGAGAAGTGAATAGAACTATCAGACAAGCAAAAAGAGATTCATGGGAAAAGTTTGGAAGCAAGCTGGCTGAAGGAGAAAGAAAAGCAGTGAAAAACTACTACAAAAAAAAAATTAACGGCATGAGAAACGGGAATGAAGAATACAACCCAACAGAAATTATAAATGATGAAGTTGGCTAACCTTTAATAGAACCTAATAAAATCTTAGCAAGGTGGGGCAATTACTTTGAATCATTACTTAGCTGCAATAAAACAGATAAAAGCAGGGAAGAACATAAAAACAACTCGGAACTAACAGCAGAGGAACTAGAACCAGGTATATTATTGGATGACGTAAAATATGTCATTCGAATGGTCCCTAGACTACAAGGGACAGGTATTGATGATCTACCAGCTGAGGCCATCAAGGCAGCAGGAGAAACGGGATCAATACAGTTAAAGATAATATTTCAGGTGACATGTGAAAATCAAGAAGCACCATCAGAATGGCAGACTGCTGTCATCGTCCCGCTATGGAAAAATAAAGAAAGTAAGAGGGAATGTACTAATTACAGAGGAATATTTCTTCTCAGTCACACTGGGAAAATGTATGCTAAGATCATCGAAAAAAAGGCTGAGACCATTGATAGAGTATTAACTTTCAGAAGCACAGATGGGATTTAGACGAAACTGAAGTTGCACAGATGCCATTTATACATTGAGACAACTATCAGAGAGGGCAATAGAACACGATAAGACATGTTTGTTGACATTCATAGACTAAGAAAAAGCCTTTGATAGAGTCGACAGGAAATTGTTGTGGGAATGTATGGGGAAAAGGGGAATCAGCAAACATCTCATTAATATCTGCAAAAGCCTGTACACACGTAGTAAGAAGGTAGGATTGTCAAGAACTGTTATAGTGAACTCTGGTGTGCGTCAGTGCTGTGTACTGTCGCCGCTTCTTTTTATAACATGCATGGATACCATATGTAACGAAACGAACTTTAATCATGAAGAAGATATTACAGAATTACCAATCGCCGACTACCAGGAACTCATAGCATAAAGCACGGAATGCTTACAGAACCACCTAAATCAAATTAGTAACAAAGGGGAGGAATATTGTATGAAAATAAACACTACGAAGCCAGAGACAATGGTGATAGGAAGACAGAAAGACAATTTAGAAATAAAATTTAAAAACAACACCCTAAGACAAACAGAAGAATTTAAGTTTTTGGTAGCAATTTTCACATCCAACGGAAAACTGGATAGAGAAATTAGCTCGCGATGTGTCAAAGCTAATCAATTAATGGGGCATCTATCTCCCCTGTTGATACACAAGCAGATACCTCGGAGTACTAAAGTGAATCTTATCAGAACTATTGTTTGGCCAATACTATGCTATAAATGCCAAACGTGGACCCTTATATCCTCCAATGAACGTAAAATTGTGACAACAGAGATGAAATGCCTTAGAAGAACTGCAGGAGTTTCAAGGAAAGACAGAATACGAAATCACGAAATCAGACGAATGCTAGGAATAAAGCCAGTCTTACATGTCACCAAAGAACAACAAATGAAGTGGTTCGGACACTTTACAAGAATGCCACAGCGAGCCACACTAAAACGTTACAACGGGTATAGAGCGAGTGGAAGACCTCGGAAAATATGGAGTGATGGCATTAAGAACAGCCTTTCAGAAATGAACATCAGTCTTAATAGTGCTCTTGACAGAGCTCATCAACGAATATTACATCTTCCCCCGACACTTCGATGAGGTACAAGGTTGAAGAGAAGAAGAAGAAGGAGAAGAAGAAGACAAACCAAACTAACCTCCCGAAAGTACGCACACGCGCACACAGTCATAAACAAACATACTCAAATTTTACAAGGGTAAGTTTTCTTTGTCATCCTTTTTGGTGAATTAAAGATATAAAGAAGATGTTGAGGCCGACATGTACTACGTTATAAAGGTGTATGCAAGCGGGACATGAATGATACAGGTATTGATGCGGACTCATTGGAACAAAATGCCATGGACCGTGTTATGTGGAAAAGTCATATCAAGAAGGAAATGAGACTGAAAGAAGAAATGATTGCAGAAAGGATGAGAGCTGAGCGTCTGAAAAGAAACGGACTAAACACAAATCTTTTTAACAATTGTCCTGAAATCCCATGCTATCATTGTGAAAGACTTTTCTTGACACGGGCGGGTCTTGCTAGTCACCCGCCATCCCCATGGGCTGGGAGTCTCATGTCTCCTCATAGCGCAATAGGAATAAACTCACATGGAGCAAGTACAGCATGGATCTACCAGTCATCAGTAGAAGTTATCCTCGTCGACAAGTGTTTCGGCCCACGATTCTCCTAGACACTTTCGGAGTTGGGCCCACCTGAGTTTATGAAGCTCAGGGCTGGTACCCTGCTGCACGAAATTACCGGATGGTGTTTTTCTTTCGGATAGGGAAAAGACGACTTGGTGATTTGCACAAGGTACTGTGAGATAAGAAGTCGTCGCGGCAGCTAATTAGAACAGTCAGCGTACCTGGACGACCGAGCGACAAGCTTACGATTGGTTTACCAGACACATGTTGGACTTTTATTAGCAGGTGTCAGAGGATCACTGGCAGACAATTCGGACACGATGGACTTTCAAGGGATGAAAAACTCTTTTCCGCTAGACACCCGGACCAGCTCACCGAGGCCCGTCCCCTACGTTGTTTCGCTGCGTCCAAAGCCAGCTCTAGGCCCTTTTGGCTACCTCGCCCAGTTTTTTAAGTGTTCGTTTCCGTTCATTACCGCGCAATCCTAGTTATTTAACCACATTGTAGAGCGAAGTGGAAACGAGGCCTCTCGCTCCCACTTCGACGGCAAAGTCCCGTACTGTGTACGCCTCGTTTCTCCTCAGACCGGCTGCTAAGTCACAATATTTCTCGAGCTTATATGTGTGACTCTCGTCCATACGTGACTCACACGGGACGGTGAGCTCAATCAGGATGAGCTGCCGTTTCTCCCCAGAGTGGAGAACTATATCAGGTCGCAGACCGGTCTTCCAGATTAACTCGGGGTACCTCTCATGGCCCGGCAGATCAACCGCAATATAACACTAGTCTGGAAAGACGGAAAGGTGCCAATGAATGAAGTTCTCTTTGTTAGATGCACAAGCAGAAAATCTATGAATCTTATAATTTGGTGTTGTTTTGTTTTTGTTATTTTAATGATGTGTATTAAACATCAAATATCATAAACCCATTAAATTATTCCGTAATGATCCTCCACGAGGCTGAACATTGTGTCTTTCATCTTTTTTTTTTGAGACTTCTTTTAGTTAATCTATAATCTTGTCCAACTACGTAATATGTAAGTTTCCTCTGACACGGCTCTACAGTACTATTCTTTCCAGCGCATCCTTTGACATGAAGCCAGGTCTATTTTTAAAGACGAACTGCTTTATTCTTGCGGCTTTGATCTCATTTAGCAATGCTGTCTGCAATTTTTTTTTTCATTGCTACTTTTTCTCGTGCAGTGATAAAACTCATCCCCATATGTCTAGGTATATATCTATACCCCCTCCCCCACACACACTCACACACACCCACCCACACACACACTCACACACCCACCCAAACACATGTGGCTCCTCCAGGGAGTGAACCCACGACCTTCTGATCCGTAGGCGAGCGTCTAGACTCTCCGCCACGACGTCTCACTAACATGAAATATAGTGTAGGAAAAATGTGAGCACAGAGTGCTTTTTTTTTAACAT
Organism: Candidula unifasciata; assembly: GCA_905116865.2. Lineage (NCBI taxonomy): Eukaryota > Metazoa > Mollusca > Gastropoda > Stylommatophora > Geomitridae > Candidula > Candidula unifasciata. The sequence continues at coordinate 631,895 of CAJHNH020001957.1, read as the reverse complement.
TGTCAAATCAGTAATGTGTAGAAGCGGTTGAATAATCTCTCTGTTCTACAAATTTAGAACAGAGTTAGCGTCTCTTTCTTTACATAACTACAGTTGTTAGGTTTCCAGTAACTGTATTCTTCCTTCCCATTGAGCAATGAGACAGTTAACGGATGCTTAAATGGGAAATGGTTGATGTTCGTAAGAGACTGCAGTATTTTGGGGTTGGTTTGAAATGAGTTGAGTTGAGTTAAGTCAAGAATTGACATCATAGGACTCTGGGCATGCTCATACGTGCTCCGTCCTCATCTTCAGCAGTCAGCGCAGAGTTCCAATACTGATGGTACTGGTCACAATCAGGTTAAATGTCCGTCTTGCTTTTCCTCTGAGTGTAGTGAGCCGGCCAGACCCTCTGGTTACACCCAGGTGCCTTATTCTCTCCAGGCCATAATAATCTTCTTTCTTTACTGATTCCGTTGTATGTTTCCAAAGGGCCTTGGCCACATCTGCCTTGTTATGAATCAATTCAAAACCCATTGGTGCAGATCCAGCTAATCTGTCTGCCTGTTCATTACCCACCACGCAGGTGGCATTCTTTCAGAGTCTGTTACAATTACGACATGTGTATGCATCCTTTTCTCTAGCCACCGGAGAGCTACAGTTACCGCCTCCACCTCCATTCTAATGCTATATGTTGTGATGTCATATGCTAGACTGTCTTTCACTATAGATGTTTCATTGGCTTTGGTTACGAACATCTAGGCACTTCTCTTTCCTCTCAACACCGAACCATCTGTAAAGATAATCAGATCGCCTGGGCGCAAATTGTCGTGAATCAGCTGTTGGACCTCCACCTCCGTAGTACTCGCTAGCCACTAGCTAGCCACTCTCTGCACTCCCGGCCCAAAGTGATCATAACCCTACAGCATTCTCAGCCCCATGTCCATCGCTGCAATAATCTTTAGTGCATTAAGTTGGTTTGTTCTACGTTCATACATTTTGTTCACATTTTTCAGAGATTAAACAGAAAACATCAACAGTTTTCTATTAAATACAACCATTGTCACGTTCAATTTGTTTAAGGTGAGGCGTCCGAACAATAATTACTCTCAGCCGTGCATTGTTAAAGATTTACTCTTCAATCGATTACTTTTCTAATGGCTATAGTTTTAATCAAGTCTTTGTCACCCGGATACTGATGTTGACTTAAATTAACTCAGAAATCACTATTATATTTCTTCATGTGGCTGGCTCTCTTTGGCAGTTATTACCTAGGAATTCTCGTCAAATGACTATAACATTTTCATCAATTGTGTTGACTGATTTCAGGCTTCGTCTTCTAATTTCTCTTTTGGTAATGCTATCTTTTATGTGGCAGCAATTCTAAGAGATCTTGTCTCTAATGTTGTGACTTTGCCTTCATTAATAGTAGTGATGGTAAGTTGACGTGGCAGAGCGGCTAGACGCTCGCTGCAGATCAGAAGGTCATGGGTTCGCTCCCAGGCGGAGCCGGACTTTTTTCTCGAATGACCTTGTTTCACAGGTCGACCCAGCCTTCGAGTGGGTACCAGTTGTAGTCCCGGGAAGTAAATGCTGGACACATCACCCATCGTTTGCCGATTAGTCTATAAAATATAGGTCTAGCCCTATATGCCTTTACTTTTTTTTAATTGTAATAATGGTTTGTATTTGACATTTGTAGAAAAGAGATGGCCACAAAATAAAGTTTCATATTAACAGCAGTATAAAACTAACACAGGCCTTTGGATATTCGCGTGGGTGCGTGCACACTCTTCTCTATTCGTATGTACAGCTGTTTTGTCCGATTTCTCAAGTTTTCTTACAACTGTCAAGTCCCACAAACATAAAACCTAATTTCATGATAAATAAAAATTTCAGTCAGAAATTCAACATGGTGGTCGGCCCGAATTGATTTCTTTGATGGCCAAACAGAAGCAGACGTGACGCACACTGATTATCTCTCGGCGGACGTTTGTCTGGAATGTCCAGGTGCTACGACTATTCATAGGATCAGTCAGATATATCAGTGAGGATTTCTTAAACTAGTAAGCTCAGACTTTCTTAAGGGAAAAGTCACATCTATATATATAAAAATCAATGTTTGTGTGTTTGTTTCACCCCTATAGACTCGGAAACTACTGAACTGATTTAGCTGAAATTTTTAGGATATGTTTGTTGTGATACCGGATTTTGAACCGTCGTGGTTTGAAATTCAACCTGTCACTGTTAGAGATAGGTGACCACAATTAATGCCAAAATATACGCAACTAATATTTATAACTTTAGTGATTTCTAATTATAGCCACGTTAGTAATTGCGCATGCGCCGTATTTACCATTCATCCGGCGAGTTAGGTGCAGCCAACGCCTTCTCTAATACTAATACATAGAGTAGGTCGTGGTACAGCAAACAAGACTATCTCTATATTTGCCACAATAACCATATTAAACACGATTTCTATTTTCTGGTTTTTTTTTTTTTCAAACAACCTTCGATGGGGAGGGGCGGGGGGGGGGGGGGGGGGGCAATCGAGGACTATCTCGACGTCGGGGGAGACAGTGACTGCGACATTAACTTCATTAACCGTGCGATTTCTATTTCATTAATACATCTGGAGTATCTGTCTACGAGAAAACAATTGCCTGCGGTTTTGAATTGTGTTTTAATCGCGACACAGTGGTAGGGACACATATGTCTAATAGTTGTGTTCTCTTTTCGTTGCTCCGATTAAGTGGCTGCTTGGTAGAATGGTTAGAACACTGGGTTCAAGTGCGGTAGACCTGGGTTCGAATCCGCAGTAGTTATTTTTTTTTTTTTTTTTTTTACCCCGGACTAAAATAATATCCTCATCTGCTCTGTCGTGGTGACAGCACTAGCCATGTTGCCTTAATATAAAAAAAAAAAAAAAAAAAAACAGTAAATGGGTAAACCATTTGATAATTAAATTTGAACATTTCGTATACTTATGATTGCATTGTTAAACTTTCCGATTGCATGGTTACGCTGAAATTTTATAGATTTTCATTTATTTTCATTTAGATTTAGTTATTTCATCTGTGTTGGAATTTAAGCTGTGCTGTTTACAATGGCGTTCATTTCCTATCCTAATTGTTTGGTGTTTTTTTCCTTGTTCATTTGCTTTTCAAAGTGTTGTTTATTTTTCCTCCAAACTACTTCAATGTGGGAAAGAGTTTGTCGGTGAATTTGGGGGGAGCGGGGGGGGGGGGGGGGGGGGGGGGGGGGGGCAAAACTGTTAATAAACTGAGAGAGCTTTAAGTGACAGGTAACTGCTTTACCCCACTTAAAGTAGCAGCAGCAGTAATAGTTGTGGTTGGGCTGTTACACCATAGTGCTCTCATGTGAAGACCGCCGGTAAGGTTATGGCGTTCTTTCTGTCGGCAAGTGAAATTATACATCCTAACCTGACCAGTCTGTGGCGACAGCACTAGCCATGCGGAACCAAATCTTCTGGCTCACGACTCTCTGTCTACTCCGATGGTAACACAGATAGCAGTGACATTATTTTAGTAGTTGTACTGGTACTTGAAGGATGATGTGGTAAATATTTCACTAGCCCTATTCACTACCTTTTAACAATTCCTGCTCCTTATTTTAGTCCAGATGGACAGGGATGTCAATGTCAGTTACAGCAACAACTAAATATCGCCAGTTAGTGATTTTCAAATCCTTCGAAGAGGGAGAGAGCAGTAGTCGGTGGAAGAGGGGAGGGGAGGGGGGTAATGACTTAAATTTAAGAGAACTTAAAGAGCTTTACATGTGATTTTTAAGTTCTTATTACCTAATTTGTTTATATTTTACTAACGTTACCTCCGCTTTTCTATTTTTTACGACTTACTTTGTTATTTACAAGTACAGTTGTAGCTTTACTTCCGTCTCCTAAAAAAATACAAACAGCTTTAGCATGTGATAACCAAATAACCACTTTTGTAACCAGTTTTATTAGCTGTGGTTTAGCTGTTGCTCTGTACATCGCTAGCGTGAAGCGAAGACACATTTCTATGTTCTCTATTTTCCATGTAGTCAAATTACGCCACAGCAACGCGTGGCCGGGTACAGCTAGTTATGGATAAAGTTACACACGCTTATAGTTTAACTCAGTTGTTATTGGCGAAGTTAAGCACCCATTCCCCAGGTACGTGGAATTTTTAAGAAATAAAAAAAAATAACTACACCCAGAAAAAGAAAGCATTTCACCCAGCCCTCACCCTCTAGCCAAAAAAAAAACGATATTAATGATCCACTGGGTGAAAGACAAGAAATGATTCTTCCCAGCCTTACTCTTATGCGAACGGTAAACAACAAAAAATCAGCAACCTGAGAAATTCCGTCCCCCCCCCCCCCCCCCCCCCCCACCGCACGGTTCGCCAGGTAAATGGGGGGGGGGATATGTATATATATATATATATATACATAATATATATATATATATATATATTATATATATATATATATATATATATATATACATATACATATACATATGTGTGTGTGTGATGTGTCTGTGTGTGTGTCTTAGGCTTTGCGAACGTGCTTGGTAATACCGGTGTGCCAAGTTGGATCCCTGCTGCAGACGATTGGTCTTGCGTTGGTTTCGACGTGGTGTACCCGAAGCTGACCGCACAGTAAGCAATGGCCAAACTACTGAACGTAAAATTTTGCCAAAAAAACACTCACCAAAAGCCAAAAAAGTCAATAACTTATATATATATATATATTATATTATATATTATATATATATATATATATATAATATATATATATATATATATACATACATACACACACCAATACACACTCCGACACCAAGAAATCACCCTCACTCTCCAACTGACTGGAAAACACATCCACACCCGACAGCCAAGTAATAACTTCCTTCGCACCCATCACTTTCCAGTTTTTTTTTTTTTTATTTTTTTTTTTAAATATCTCCAGCACACGGTCAAAAAAGAGAAAAATCATTTCTTACTCATTCCTACCCCTGTCCTCTGATGGAAACATAAATCTTGATCCTGGACCACAAATAAATTAGTTTTTCCCACTCCCTCTTTTCCTGGCCCACACATGAGCAGTAAATCTGCCCCCCCCCCCAACTCTTGTCCCCCCCCACCCACCCAACACATACACACACCTTCTGGTCCGATCAGCACACACACACACACACACACACACACACACACACACACACACACACTCACTTTCCTCTCCTAGCTCGCTTACATTATCATAACCTAATCAAATTTATACATTTTGTAACATTTTCTTTACAAACGCCAGAATATACATTTATAAAGCCATATTTCTGTTTTTAAACTATAGCACTGTCATAACAACTCTAGAGTATTCATTTATAAAGCCATATTTCCGTCTTTAAACTATAACATCGCCATAACAAAGCCAGATTATTGATTTAAAAAGCTATATTTCCGTTAAAACTATAACGTCACCATAACAACGCCAGATTTTATTTAAAAAAAGAGCTCACTCACTTTGCTTGGTAATCTTTGCACTAAAGTCTATGTAAGAAAGGCACAGAATATGCGTGTGTGTTTGTATGTGTTTGTGTGTGTGTTTGTGCAAGTCTTTGTGCGTGTTCGTGTGTGTGTGTGTGTGTGTGTGTGTGTATTTGTGTCTGTGTGTGTTTCTGTGTGTGTTTGTGTGTGTGTTCGTGTGTGTTTATGTGTGTGTTTATGTGTGTATTTGTGTCTGTGTGGGTGTTTGTGTGTGTGTTTGTGTGTTTCTGTGTGTGTCAGTGTGTTTCTGTGTGTGTCTGTATGTGTCTGTATGTGTCTGTATGTGTATATTGTGTCCGTGTGTGTTTGTGTGTGTGTGTGAGAGTGTGTCTGTGTGTATGCGTGTTTGTGTGTGTGCCTGGGTGTGCATGTGTCTATGTGTGTCTCTACGTGTGTCTGTATGTGTCTATGTCTGTGTTTGTGCGTGTGTGTGTGGGTGGGTCTAGCCAATGACTGTTTCACAACAACAACAAATTTTTGACTTGATAAAAGACTTAGTGAAAGAAAATCGCACTGAAGCGATAATGTCATTTGAGAAATTGGCCAAATAGCATCTCCACAGGAAACTCTGCAATGCAGTATTTGTCAACCACTGTTTCCAAAAGAATGGTTTTAATTCACAACTGTGCAGAATTGCTTTTCCTGTGAACGTCACAGTAGCTCATCAAAACCTAACGATCTTGTATTTCTTAGTGTCTGTACTTTCCACTCTATTCGGTCAGGAACTCGATTGGCTCTGGCAGAACATCTAATGACAATGGCCTTGAAATTTTTCTCTGTATTCCTCTCTGTCTGCTACCAACTTTTTATTTTATTTTTTATTCTTTTCAAACCAAAATTCGATACAGAAATTACAGTGACTGTCTGATGTTGCGGAAATTATTACCACAAAATGGCTGCTCGTAGCTAAGAATATTGGGGATGCTGCTTAATGCAAATATTCGGTAGTTTTTCTAATTGAGTAAAACGAAAATAAAAACAAAATGTTTACATAAACTTGATAAAATGCTAAACGCAACAAAAAATATTTCTGCTCAATAATAGTCTAATAAGGTGTAATTGTTCAGTCTTGATCTATTCATTTAAGATTTAAATTCATTATATTGGTTTTGCTGCGTTAGCGCAGTCGATAAGAGGCTCGCTTTCAAATCCAGGTGCCACTCGCTGCAGCTTACGTTCGGTGTCCGAAACCAGGCGGCTCCGGGGGTTTACCCAGCCTCTAGGAAATTGGTAACAGAGTTGACACTCTGGGGTAAATGGAGGAACGTCGCTGTAGCTACAGAGTTACATGCGAACGGCGAAACAGACGGTCAATTCTTATCAGCTGTTCGTACTGGTGGCAGAGCACTTATGGTTTATAACCGTATGCCATGACGCTAGTTCACATCTCCTGACTTTACCTATAGCTTGTCTTAACTTTGCGTAGTTTATAAAACATGGTCTACCGGAACTGCTAATCTCACAGTGTGCTTCCTTCCGTATGTGCAACTTCGTATGTGGGACATTTTTGCACGTTAACAACAAGCAACAGCCGTGTAGCTAAAAATGTGAACCGTATAGTTCCATTTAAGGATTTTGTCTACACACACAAAAAATAGATAGTCGCTAAGTCATTTAGTCCCAAGCAGCGCCTGGTGTGTAAATGGCTCTACCTCATGACTTCACTCTATAGCAGTGGTTCTCAACCTGCTGGTTTCGATCCTTTTGGGGGTCAAACGACCCTTTTACAGGGGTCGCCAAGGACCATCAGAAAACACACATTCACTAAAGTTTAAAGGTAACAAGGAAAATAGTTGTGTGGTTTGGGTTCGCGGCGGCGGTGGCGGCGGCGGCGTAGTGGTAGTGGTAGTGGTAGTGGTAGTGGTAGTGGTAGTGGTAGTGGTAGTGGTAGTGGTAGTAGTAGTAGTAGTAGTAGTAGTAGTAGTAGTAGTAGTAGTAGTAGTAGTAGTAGTAGTAGTAGTAGTAGTAGTAGTAGTAGTAGTAGTAGTAGTGATGGGTGATGTTAATTTGGCAGAATTAACCAAATCGTTAAAATCGATGTGCAAGCAAAACTCAAGTTTTGGAATAAGGCAAAAGTTTACAAGTGGACGAAAACCAAAACTTTCCACCGGAGTTTACCGAAGTAAATGATAAAAAAGAAGAATAAGAGATAGTAAACAATGTTGGAGTGTTTAATTTTCCTGGTCTACGAAACTCAGAGAATTGTTCTGTAGCATTTATTTCACATTCTTTCCCCTCATGATTGTTACAAAGTATACCTGACGAGACATCGGCAGATCTATGCCTACGAGAGAAAAATGAAATAAGCAGCAAGAAGTGATATTTTAAGCAACAGGAAAATTCTAAATTGTTAGGTGACAGAGAAGGAGGAAGAACTAAAGCTCACCCACGTAACGATGTCTATCCAATTCAACTCCCACTCTTATTTAACACAAGCCACCAGAGGTCTTCATCTCCTTGTTAGGAAGAGATTTGGTCTGTTATTTTAACTACTCGATCATAAGCCTAGTCACTCGTGACTTTGATTTAGAGATTTAAAACCGAATTCGCCGTACTATTTTCTGTTTAATTGCTCTTAGTAGAGGATTTGGGCTTTAGTCTTCCGGGCAAGACTTTAATAGCATGCCATTGAAAAGTAATGGATGAGAAATGTTTTAGACATTTTAAAAGCACGATAAATATTAGCTTTAAGTAGGGATAATCGATTTTAAAAACCATGTTATCGATTTGAAAAACTATGTTTTAACTCACATGGCTCTGTATCCGTCCGCACATTAACAAGCTGCTTGCTGAGAGGGTCAGAGAAAGCACGAACTACGTAGCTGTAGCTAGGAACCCCACGGATTTTTGTTAAGTATTTACAACTGTGAACCTAGCGACGCACTCTATGAAACGAACCCATGACTTTCAGGGGAAAAGTAAAACGGCGTAATCACTTAGCCATGGGTACTGATTGGCACTCATTAAAGTAACACTTTACTGCAATTAATTTATAAAAGGCCTGACTAAATTATATTTTTACTGACAATAGGGAAAAAACGTCTCGATTACCTTACACGTCAGTTCCCCAGCATCAAATCATGGGGTGTACTTCAAGTGATGTGGTCACCGTAAAAGACAAACCTTTTTCAGTGCAGACTCCTGCGCGAATATGCAGTATTTGTACGATTTTCTTTGACAGTGCTCCTGCGTACCCTTCCGGCTTGGTAGTCGCACTGGTGGAAGATCTTTGTTGTAAAGCAGTGAAGTTCCTGCCAGCTAAGATGCTTCTGCCAATTCAGGCTGTGGTTAAGCAGATCACTGCGAACTCAAGAAACTTACAGAAAGAGCTATAAAGATACTTTTAAGTACCGCCTACATGTGATTAACACTTAGAGAATTGTGGTAAAATAAACGTTAATATCCTCTATTCTTTAAGCATCCCTAATGAAGCTTAGCTGCGGGTGTCTTTCGTTATCCAGAACTTCACTATATTCAAACGTTCCTAGAATGTAGCAAAGGGGCTGAGAGCTGTGAGGCAAAGGCCTTAGCTGCTGTCGATGTTATTGTGTCTCGGTTAAAAAGCACAGGGTTGGAAATTGGCATCGCTGATATGAGAGAGTCTGGGGCTACAGACATGTATCTAAATGGAATACATGGGAAATATTTAGAATGAATTGAAAAACGCATTCGCTGTTGAAATTCATCAGGGGTAGGGAAGACATTTTTAGGAATTTGTGAGGGTGGGGTGGGAGGAGGGTGGGGAAAGGGGAGGGGAGTTGAAATTCCTAATTGGTTTAACAGCGTAGTATGTGGAAATGGAGTGAGGTGCCCAGTTTGATAGTAAGATACGAGGCATAAAGCTGCAGAAAAACCATATAACTGACTTTTTAAATATCATGCTATTTCTCATTTCAGAAACATTTTAAAAACGAAAAAAAAAATCTCATTTTACAGGTTTCTTAGCTAGAGGCGTAGTCAATTTTAAATAGACTCAGGAGTCACAAGAAAGAAGAAAAGAGGGTGCTTTATTAATATCCTACTCCAAATAGGCAAAATCCCTAGGTTACGGGACAGTCTAATATTTCAGGGGGTGGTAGATAGGCTGCATGAAGTCGTGGAACCTAGGCTGCACTCTCTCTTGTGACGAAGGTGGGTTGGGGGTAGTGTCAGTTTCTAGATGTTTTGGGGTCGTTAAAACCATCAGGAAGCCGGGAAACCCAGTCTTACCACCCTCTACAATGTTGGACTGTTCTGCGACGTAATCTGGGGTAAGATATTAATAAAGAACCGAAAAAGGAAAACCGAGCAGGGGAGTTGATCGTCATTATTATAATTTTGCTGCTGCGCTATTATATGTCACACAGAGGTCGCAGTCTATCCGTCCATATCTTTTATCTTGTGCAATATTTTTTTATATTAGGAAACGTATCAAGTCTAGCACATTTGGTCTCTGAAATCAGTGGGTTTTTTTTTTTTTATTATTATTCATAATATTATTACGTGCTCGCTTTTCTGATAGCATTACTTCCCATTTGTGTGCCTATTTTAGTGATTCTCTGCTCGTTTTTTCACAGTAATTGTCCGATATTGCGCCATCTTCTGTGCCCTATGTATGTTGTTACCAATGTTTTCACTGATTTTTCTCTCATTTCCTAACCCCTTTCATTAATTTTATATTCACCGTTTTCCCTAACCATTGATTAGGTCATTTCCGTAGCCGCTAATTGGGTAATGGAAAATAAATGAAGCAAAAGCACAGCTAGCATTCCTTGTGTAGAGAATAGACACTTAGGATACCCTAATTTCGCAGGTGATAATGTTCTGTCAAGATAAAGTAACAACTACATGTAAAAAAAAAAAAAAAAAAAACAGCATCGAAAATAAGTCTACAAATAAGCAGAGAGAAAACAAATCTATTAAAAATACCAACAGATCATGTAGATGCCATGCTAGAGAACAAACCAATACAAGTGACCAAACAATTCACCTATCTGGGTAGCAATTTTGACTCCGAAGGAGACAAAAGGAAATAAACTATGATACGCTTTCGGCAACGTAATAAGTCTTTAAAGGCTTTAACCAAATATGGAGATCTAGGTTATACACATTTAAGACCAATGTACGAATCTTTATTTCTACAGTTATTTCAGTGATAACATATGGTTGCAAAAGTTGGAGAACTAACAAAGATCTAGAACGAAAGTTTAAAGCATTTGACACAAATGTTTTCGAAAAATAATGAACATCAAATAGGATTCATTCGGCATACGTTTTCGGCAACGCAATAACAGTCGTTAAACGCTTTAACCAAATAAGGAGTTCTAGGCTCTACACCTTTAAAACCAATGTGCTAATCTTTATTTCTACCGTTATTTCAGTGCTAACATTTGGTAGCGAAAGTTGAAGAACTAACAAACATCTGGAGCGAAAGTTTAAAGCATTTAAACACAAATGTTTCCCTTTGCTCAGCGTGCAGTGTGAGTCCGTTACAATCATGTGTGCGTGCTGCTGGTTCTGAAGATAGCTAAAGCTGCAGTTATTGATTTGGTATCGTTTATTCTTGAACTTGAGAAACAGCAGATCAACGGTTTGGCCATATCGTTAGAATGCAGCAAGATCGAATACCATCACAAGCACTACATCTCAGAAGATCAACTACAAGAGCAAGAGGATAGCCGCGGAAAACATGGATCGACAACATTAAAGACACTTAACGCTTTCACGGCATGACAATAGCCAGTGGCAGCCATAGAACACTGGATCGCAAATTATTCCTCCCCAAACCGCTTAACGGCAGAAGTGGTTTATTATGATGATGATGATGATGATCGTTTCGCATTAGCTATAAAGCGTCATGAACTTTTTCGGTCTAAACCGGAGCCATCTGTGCATACAATCATATCAACTCGACAGGAAGCAGTGCCTGTTGGCTTTCGAGAGCCAAAGTGACACCGTATCTATGAAAACCTTTAACATATAGAATAAGTTAACAGAGTGTACAGCCCAAACGGTCAGCACATATAGATAGACATAACGTGACAGATTAACCACATGCATTAGGAAGCTATGGGCAAGTGTTTAAACGAATCGACCGAGGTTAATCTCAACGATGTCTTGAAAATCCATAAGATCCTATTTCCGGCGCTAAACCAGGAAGACAAGGAAACATGGCAACACAGGGGGGACGTAATGGATCTGTCGATGATCCTTATAGATGGCGACAGCAGGGTGTCATATCCAATATCCCCGTGTCTGTACGTGTCATCCGCAAACCTAATACTTTACATGCGAAACAGACATAGATGATCGATCGGCCGCTGCATGGCTGCTGGTAGAAAATATTAGTTTTAAATACTAGAAAAAATGCTTGCTTTAAATTATTGCTATATTTTCTTACGTTATTTGTGTAGTCTCGAGGCACGACGTCCGCCCCGAGTGTTGAAGGTCCCGGGTTCAGACCCCGGTGAAGGATGGGATTTTGTCACGTGGACTTCAGTAATTCCCCCTGGTCTCTGAGTAGTAAGATCGGACGCCCGTATGTATTATTGCGCCCGTAAAAAATACCCTGTTGGAAGATGGAAATCAAAACGAGTAGCTTAGCGGCCCTACTCGGTCAGAATTTGGAGTTCCACGCCGGTGCTACGGAGTTCGTGCACTGCGCTAGAATATTCCTACTGAGTTAGAAGTAGAACGGAGAACTTATAGGCTACTACGCTTGTGTATTGATGTTAATCCGTTGTTTAAACTTAAACCTAAACTTTAATTAAAGAGATAATTGTCAGCTCTACTGTCTATTTTTCCAACCCCCTCCACACCCCTCCCCCTTTTTTTCTCCCCCCCCCCGACCCCCCAATGCTTTTCCTCTAGTCTCCACAGCATTGCTCATCGGACCGGCAGTTAAACCGTTTGGTTTCCCCTGTGTTACCGGCAGCCGCTGTAAAGTAATCCATAGATTCTCAGCTGCCGACACACAGGCGAATGAGTAGCCCATTTGCTCGCCGGTAGACGATTTCGTCGCCGATTAGCAATTATGGGAAACAAAGGCGGCCGGTGTTATGTTGCCATGAATACTCCTTCTCCTTCTAGCTTCGTGGCTAGGTCGGGCAGAAGATGTTATTAGGCAAATATGCAGCTTAACCGACATGATACCTGGTGCAGAATGGATACCTGTGCCTCAGGCGTTTATTTGTACATTTTCCTGTATTGTCACACTCAACATGCGATGTAGAGAAGAGAATCCTGTTGCTGTTAATGCAGAGGTCAACGCTCTCATCGGTGAAAATTCAGACGAAGCAGATGCAATAATCTATACAGACGGATCCGTTATACGCCAAAGAAGAAGCGCATGGGCATTTACAGCACGCTCAGCGGGCAGAACAGTCAAAGAAGCCAACGGCGCCTTCTCCATAACAACCAGCAGCATGACGATGGAGGTGATGGCAGTGACACAGGCGCTTGCCTGGCTTGAAACACAAAAATACACCCGCGTGTGTATACTCAGTGATTCAATGAGTATGATCCGGAGGGTTCTGGCAGGTTCAGTGCGAAGACAATGGCTTGAATCATTACAGAAGTCCACTGTTCGTGGAGTCACCTTTATTTTTGTTCCGGGACACGCAGGCGTCGATGGAAATGAAAGAGCTGACATGTTGGCTGGATCCGCTATCACTACCGACGGTCAGCCTATGGATCATGCTGATATTATCAATGCCCTCAGAGAAATGGGAAGGATAGAGGACTTTGGTGGCAGTGAATCCACATCACTCGCCAGAATGGCAGACTTGGGAATTAAGATCGGCACAGCAAAAAACGAGACGCACACCAGCTACGCCAGAAGACTTGTTAATCAACATAGAACTGGTACTATTAGCCATCGGACGTTGGGGTTGATACTGAGGGGAGGATCTGAGCACCTATGGACATGTCCGGAGTGCAATGAGGATAACCCAACTAACTAACTAACTAACTTCCACAATGCCTCTAACGGAATACTCCAGAATCACAAATAGCATGAGAAGGACCTCTAGAACTTATGTACAGGGTGGAGGTCGGCGTCTGCGGCTCAGGCGTTGCGAATGCGCGTTGTAATGCCGGGTTGTCGGGTTCGATCCCTGCTGCATGCGATCTGGCTGCAGACCGCCTTGTGTTGTTTACGACAGGTGCCAAGAGCCGACCGTGCCGGAAGCAATGGCAAACTACTGAACATGAATTGGCTTAGAAAACCAACAACAGCCCCCCAAAAAATGCTGGGGTTGGTTCTTCAGTGACGTGAAAATGATATGCAGCTATCTGTAACTGGGTGGAGGCAGCCCATTAAGTCTTGCAAGAAGCTTTAATGTCGAGAGAATCTACTTAATCTCGCAGGGTTTTATCCCATATGGTTCGGTCGGTCTATTTCCGCAGAAAGACACTTGTCACCTACCGAGAGCGTCGCACAAAGTACGAACTCTCTTGTTTCAGCGACATTAAAGTCTTAAAGATTGCATTGATGAACCGAACGGCATGTATCTGATGGCGTGATCATATTACTACGAGACGCCCTAAGACGTTATTAGATGAGTTTTTGTTGTTACATAAATTGTGCTTAAACCATTTTGCTGTAGAGACCCGAGTAATCAATAACCGCGAATGTATACGTGACGCACTGTTAACGTGTGGACGCTTGCGACGTAAATGTTTCTCGGTACTGGACATTAGCAAATTTCAGTGGTTAAGAGGGGAAGCTGCGTGGTCTCGAGGCGTAGTGTCCGCCTCAGTGCTAGAGGTTCCGGATTCAATCCCCGGTAAGGGCTGGGGTCTTTTCACGTGGACTTGGACTTTAGTAATTCCCCTTGGTCTCTGGGTAGTGAGATCAGACGCATTGTTGTGGGCATTGTTGTGCACGCAAACAAATTCTTAGCAACTTGAAATCGACAAGACTAGCCTAACGGCGCTACCCGGGAAAGATTTGGAGTTAAATATCTTCCCAAAGTATTTCAGAACTCTCGACAGAGCCTGTGCACTGTGCTGAGCTTCTTCGGACTCCGACTTGAGTAAGAAGAAGAACGGAGCATCTATGGGCGACTCGCAGGTCGACCCAGCCTAAAATGGGTACCAGGATGGGCTTTCCTGGGAAAGTAAAGACAGCCGGCGTAATGCTGACCACATTACCCACAGAGTGCTGGTGGTCTGTAAAAATATGGGACGCTCTGCCCATATGCCCGATGCGCCGAAAGGCGTGAAAAGGGATCTTTACTTTTTTTACTTACCCCTGTTAATTGATGTTGATCCGTTGTTCAAAACCTCAAAAACCTAAAGTGGTTAAGAATTAGGTGGTATTTGAAGTAGTCTTTGTGTTTCAGAGCCACACTACGTTAAAAGAGAAAACAACAGGTTAAATCAATACCATCATGTGTACATCATCATCCGTCAGCAGGTCTTTTACAGAACGTCGCTCTCGTCGTCTCTCTTTCTAGCCAGTTCTGTCTTTGCCGGAAATGGTCCGGTTTACATTTCCCGGCCCATCTACACGCTTTCTCATCAGTCTGATCTAGGTCAGAAGAGTGTCACTGTGTACTGCTTTCTTCGAAAAGAGTCTCTCCTGTAATCTAGGCTCAAGCTATGTGTAGTAGGGGGAGGGGGTTTGGCTGGGGCCAGTTGTAGATGTTCTGGGGTTGTCGTATAGTATAGGACACGCGACATCGGCGCTGATGTAACTGTAGGCAAGACAACGTGAGACTCCTCTGACGTGGAAGGGTCTGAGAAAGTATCAATGAAGGGGCAGGCAGTGTGTAGCTGGGCCGAGAACGTGAACAGAACCCCGGAAATTCTATCCTACATCTCGGAATGTTAACAAATCTGAATGTGTATTTAACCAGCTTAAAATTTACACCCTGAAAAAGTCCTGAGATGTAAAGGCGATCAATATGATATTGATAACATCATCTAAATAGCAGCGTTTGATCTGAGAATATAAGACCAGCACTACATAACTAATTTGTGCTTCTCCTGCTTTTAAAGGTTTATGAGGAAATGTTCTGCTAAAGTGAAGACTGCCTGTAATATTATGTCATAATCCTAAACCTAAAACCAACAGCTCTCGCAATATTATACCCTACCTTACGAAACAAACTCCTAAAAGCTGGCATTGGAGCTTTACTTTACTTTATGGAGCTTTACTTTACTTAATGGAGCTTTACTTTACTTTATGGAGCTTTACTTTGTGGAGTTTTGGATAATAGAATGTTGGATTATATGTCAAGACAGTCGTCTACAAGCTGATACCAAGACTTAAATAGATAAGGTTTTCCCTAAAGGAAAGTTGTTATGTTGTGTTTTGTAAAGGATCGTTAAACTGGAGCGGCCTCGTCGGAAACTTGAAGCCCTTATTCGTGTAGTTTTCTTTGTCTGGTACATTATGTTTCCAATTCTGTTCAGATATCACTACCGTATGATAAGTCTAAAGATGACCCGGTCTCCTCCTATAGTGGGTTTACAAATTCTTGCCGTTGTATTTTCGATAATTATGCGGTAATTAAATTCTCGGTAATTACTTATCCCGAGAACGTGATTTTACTTTTGCATGGACTTCAAGTTTCATCTTGATATTAATGTTTTATAGACTGTCAGATTTATGGCAACAGAAGTTTTGTTTACTATTTTTAGCACTTGAAGGATTTTAGTTAGGTAACAAAAAAATTGTATACTGGCGTTAGTTCCGTATCCCTTGCAGGACGTTACAAAACCAACCCCAGCATTTTGGAACTGTTATGGTTTTTCTTGTCAAATTTTACATTCAGTTGTTTGCCATTGCTTACTACAGGGTCGGTTCTCGAAACCATTGTTGAAACAAATGTAAGGCGGAAATCCCCTGCAGCTGGGGTCGAACTCGGCCCCCCAGCATTGCAAAGCGCGTTCACAAAGCCTGCCCCACAAATGCCGACAAATATTATAGCACCGACGTAAATTGACCTGACAGTAGTCACCCTATAAACACATAAGTTGCACCTTTATCATTCGTCACGTATGTGGAAAAGATCCATTAGTGTAATGTCATTTACATTGGCAATCCTATGTTGATGTAAATAAATACACGTGGAGGAAGGGGGGGGGGGTCCCTATTGACCATGTTGTTAGTGCACTTGTATCCATAGCGAGGCGCACACGCCGTCTGGAGGTGACAGGTTCAATTCCCGGCACGGTAACTATAGCTTTCGATTTTTATGTTGTCTAGTGTGTTCTTCTATCTTTCTACTTCTTTCTATGAGTGCCGATCAATACATTTTCTTTTACTTTATCAATATATGTTGATGTAAGAACCGACATCAAAGTACCCAACTTTAGTAGTCAAAACAGTTACACTACTAATAATACAGTTTAAAAAATAGTTTTACAAAAATGTTCGCCCCCCCCCCCCCCTTCCTGACCACCCAAGAGTAACATATTTTCAGGTCACTTTTGTTTGAACCATTCTCTCCCGAGCTGTTGATATGCCAGCCCGCTGTATTTCCATGCTTCTCAAAGGTCATTACCACGTCTATTTTATGCTTAATGAGCAGAGCCAGTTGATCTGTCTGTTCGTTTCCCATTACGCTACCATCCATTAGATTAAAAAAATCACTGTCAGTGACCTAAAAAGCTATGCATGATACTTTGAACGAAGCATGCGTGTCCTCGCCTTATTCCCGATGCCTCATGGGCCCTTCTGCCAGAGGAACGTGATAGTTACCAGTTTCTAATCAGTTGCCTGACCAGACGTTCTGATATCGTTTGGTTTCCACTGTGTTACCGGCGGCCGCTGAAACGTACTTCCTAGATTCTCACCTGCCGACACATAGGCGAATGGGTGGGGCCATTAGCTCGAAGGTAGACGACTTCGTGGTCGGTCGGGATAGTTTTTAGGTCTGTCTCCACTGACCGCATCAACATTGCAAGTGTCATTTTTATAACTCTTTGTGGCGTGCATTTCTAAGCCATTTTAAACGGCGCACCTAACCTAGTCATAATTATAACCTAAATCTTCCCCTTCGGGTATGCTGGTTGAATGTGACGATTTCTTTTTTTAAATGTTGCAAAGCACCACCACCACCACCACTTGTCGGTCCGATGTTTTGGGTTACCAATCTGCTACGAATCTGCATCCATGATGATTCTTTTAAATTCACCTTGTCGACCCAGAGTACCAAGGAATATTCTGGGAAATAAAGACAGTCAGCGTTATTTTACCATGAATACTCCTCCTTCTGCTTGTAATTCTCCTTCTCCCTCTGCTTGTATTTCTCCTTCTTCTGCTGCTTGTATTTCTACTTCTCCTGCTTGTATTTCTCCTTCTCCTTCTGCTTGTATTTCTCCTTCTCCTTCTGCTTGTATTTCTCCTTCTCCTTCTGCTTGTATTTCTCCTTCTCCTTCTGCTTGTATTTCTCCTTCTCCTTCTGCTTGTATTTCTCCTTCTCCTTCTGCTTGTATTTCTCCTTCTCCTTCTGCTTGTATTTCTCCTTCTCCATCTGCTTGTATTTCCTCTTCTTCTGCTTGTATTTCTCCTTCTGCTTGTGTTTCTCCTTCTCCGTCTGCTTGTGTTTCTCCTTCTCCTTCTGCTTGTATTTCTCCTTCACCTTCCACTTGTAATTCTCCTTCTCAATCTGCTTGTATTTCTCCTTCTCCATCTGCTTGTATTTCTCCTTCTTCTGCTTGTAATTCTCCTTCTCAATCTGCTTGTATTTCTCCTTTTTTCTTATGCTTGTATTTCTCCTTTTTTCTTCTGCTTGTATTTCTTCTTCTCCATCTGCTTGTAATTCTCCTTCTCCATCTGCTTGTAATTCTCCTTCTCCATCTGCTTGTAATTCTCCTTCTCCATCTGCTTGTATTTCTCCTTCTCCTTCTGTTTGTATTTCTCCTTCTCCTTATAATTCTCCTTCTCCTTCTCCTTATAATTCTCCTTTTCCTTCTCCTTGTTCTTCTCCTTCTCCTTCTGCTTGTATTTCTCCTTCTCCTTCTGCTTGTATTTCTTCTTCTCCTTCTGCTTGTATTTCTCCTTCTCCATCTGCATTTAATTCTTGCATTTGCTCTTCCTCTTTCTGGTTCTCGTTTTCTAAGTTCTTCTTGTACGTGATCAACTAACCATGTTCTTTGTCTATCCGGTGGTTTATTCCCAATAAAGTATTCTGTGTGGGCAGTTTGTGTCTCTGCTATCTGCCATTTTCGCTATATGCTAAACTATTGCAGTTTATCAGCGCCCTCATGACCTCTGTAAAATCAGCTTTCCAACAGATGTAAGTAATTGTTCTTTGAAATAAAGGCATTTGGCGTGAAATGGAAACCATTACCCGTCGACAACCGACCATTAAAATATGTAAGGCTGCCTACCGCCATATGTCCAGTCACCCTCAAGGCGTGGATTGTGTCCTAAACTTACTTTATTCAAAGATACATACACCGCCTCCAAATTTGGATGGAGTGGGTGTGAAACAGGTTTAAGGAAAAGCTAGGTCACCGAAAGCCCAACAAAAGATTTTGATGCTTGGTTAGCTACTAAGAGAGTAGTCCTACTGTTGGCTGCATATCCCAGATTGCTTAGAGAAGTCAAGCGAAAATTTGCCATTTAAGTTTCCGAATATGGGATATTCTATTCACCTACTTCAGCGCATCTGAGTGATTTGTTTCCTGGATTGTCAAAGAAATGAAAAACTTCCGGGAAGCTACTTTTCCTGTATATTGACAGAAGTACGTTCGAGTTCAGATGTGGATTTTTTTTTTTCACTGACCTTGACTTCCACGTCGATCCAGATTTTTGGAAACCAGTTATTGTCCTGGAAAATAAAATCGAGCAGTGTGATTTTATCACATCACCCACTGAGTCCAGATGGTCTATAAAACAGGTTCATGATGCGCCATACGCCTTTAAAAAAAAAAAAATTTCGGTATTAAAGAATAACCTGTTTAACTTCAAAGAAGGTTATAATTATAGTCGGTACTGTGAGAGCGGATGGGGTGTAGGGGGTAAGCGCTCGCCTACTGATTTGAAGGTGTTGGACTTAAATCTGAACGGAGCCGAACTTTTTTAGAGAATGCCCCGGGCTCTCACGTCGACCAAGTCTTGAACGGGTACTAGATACAGTGATAGGAAGCAAAGGTAACCGGTGCGATGCTAATCACAAAACTCGTTGAGTTCCCATATGTCTGTAAAATACAGCTCTAGAACAGAGCATATATGACTCACACGTCTGAGGGCGTGTAAAAAGGTCCTTTTAGTTATGTAACGATTTTCGTTATAAACAGATAACTTTATTCGTGATACACTTGTATCTTCAACTTCTTCTTCTGCAATTAGTAATAGAAGGCTTTTTCCCGCCTCAAATGTTTCCTTGCAGTTAAGATTGTTTAGTTCCATTGCTTTTCTAAGGACATATTTATGTACCTGCTTATGTGACGTAGCTTCCAGCATGATAAATGTACTTTACTCTTTAAATTCAAAAGTGTATCAATAGGTGGTTGATCAGACCGTATGACAGGGGAGTGTCAGTGTGGAGAATGAACAGTTTGTCCCAGGCTCCGCAAGCATAGTGCTCCCATCTTAAGGTGTCGTCTTCGCAAAGAAGGTAAGTTGCAGCTGATTTCCAAAACCGATTATCTGTCATCCTGGAGGTTGACCTCTTGATGTCATCTTTCAACTTGTATCATTGTCTGCATTTTGCTTGCTTGCCTTTACTTATACCATCTGGTATGGTTTTGACCAAATATGCGAACAGTTGATGAGAAAAGAAACCGGTCACGTGCCCTAACCATTTTAAGATCTAGTAAACATAAATTCAGAATTGCCGTGGTGTAGCAACTAGATGCTAGCTTGCGGATCGGAAGGTCGTGGGTTCGGGTCCTGGCGGAGTCGGCATTGTTTTCAAAAATAACATTCGCTCCCAGGACGACGATATGAGGATTGATCATTCAGCAGCAGAAGAAACAAAGCAGAGAGAAAAGAACAAACAGATGGTCATGATGAAGAAAAGAACAAACAGATGGTCATGATGAAGAAAAGAACAAAAGGTGGTCATGGTGAAAAAAAGAACAAACAGATGGTCATGATGAAGAAAAGAACAAACAGATGGTCATGATAAGGGAAATAACAAACAGATGGTTATGATGAAAAAAAGAACAAACAGATGGTCATCATGAAGTAAAGAACAAACAGATGGTCATGATGAAGAAATGAACAAAAAGATAGTCATGATGAAGAAAAGAACAAACAGATGGTCATGATGAAGAAAAGAACAAACAGATGGTCATGATGAAGAAAAGAACAAACAGATGGTAATAATGATGATCTTGTGACAGAAGACTAGCGGGGTGAAAAAAAGAGGAAGATAATGAGGATGGTAAAGGTGACGATGATATGACAATCTTAAAATGATGATGACCATGATGATGAGATAAGGACGGTGATGAGGTGATAAGAACGATGATGAGGTGAGAGGGACGGTGATGGGGTGATAAGGACGATGATGAGGTGATAAGGACGATGATGAGGTGATAAGGACGATGATGAAGTGGTGACGATGATAATGAGACTGGAGACCTACTGCACCTTTCAAATAAGCACACATAAGCGGCCCGTAGACTAACGTTTGCTTGCAAATTGAAGAAATTCCGAACATGGTAATTTGTAATTTGAGGCATAGAGACCAGAAAACGGTGATACCATAGCGGTTAGTGAGCTAGCTTATCGGTGATCTATATTCAGACTCCATCGTTGGCTCGATTCTCTGGAGTTAGATGCAGTCTCGTAAATCGTGTACAGTCTAATCGTCTGGAAATTATCTTGGAAGGAAAGTATGTGTTATGAAACAATTTTCCTCCGTGTCGGTTACGCTGCCTTATTGCGGGGGAGATTGTCGGAAGGAGGGGGGTGTGAACCCACTGTTCCCAAACAAGTAGATCGTAAAGAGTGACAAATTAAAATGTGTGTGTGCTTGGCCAAAAAATGCCGCTATCACTGCCTCAATAGAATGGGACAAAAAAGCAAACAATTGGTAAAATGTCTAGTAAACGTACACTCATAGACTGGAGTGAGAAATATGGTCAATAATAAGAGTTGAGAGAAAGACTTACTGTAGACTGGGATGGCATTTTTGTAGAATGGGTTAAAGTTATGCAATAAATTGGATAAATAATTTTATTATTATGCAAAGATGTTTTCTGAAGTTGCAAGAAACGTACTCTTTACAAAAGGTAAAACATGTTATAACATTTTGTTAAACGAGTTCTAGAGGTGGGAGTGATTTTTTTTTTAATGGAAGATAGTCTGCAGGGCATTATGAGCCTATTCTTGAAATGGCCGTGAAGCACTTTCCCTAGCCTAGTGAGAAACGCCAACGGAAAGTTCTGGTTGTTTGTCCACTTCTGGACATTGGTCTTTTTCTATAACTTCAGCTGTGCCTGGACTACAGTTCTGATTTATTTCTATGCAGACTGTTGCTGCCTCACCTTTCCAACTTAAAAGGAAATGCCTAAATTAGTTGCCTTTTACGACATGTTTCTTTTAAATGTTACAGAAAATTGTTCAAATAACCATGGATCATGAAAAGGGAAAAATGACATTTTACACGAGTTAAATATCAAAGAGAACTGGCTCATAAACAGCGTCCTGGCCCGACAGTTGAAGTATTTTTGCCACATCAAACGTTATGGTGGCTTGGAAAATAGGGTGATAAAGAGTGCAGTTGGTGGAAAGCGAGGCAGGGATCGACCTCCGCGAAGATGGTTACAAGACATTGAAAATGCATTGGCATTGAAAGCACATGGGGCCGGAGAGCTGGCTAGGGAAAGGGATACTTTAAGTGTGCCGTGGAGAAAGCGACTTTCTGTAAAGGACTTGCTGATTGATGATGATGTTAGGAGGGTAGGTAAGCTTCTCCCTCCTCCCACCCACCCACCCCCTGTGGGGCCCAGGAACCCACACGGGGATCATTATCTTCAACAATAGGAAACTTCTTCTAGAGAATGAGAGGAAACTTAAGTTAAAGGAAATTCATTACAGTGGCGTGGAACACACTCAATATAATGAGAGAACTCTGTAGACTGGGATAATGTGTATTCTGCAGAATGGTGTAAACCACGCCAAATGAGTGGATATAACTATATTCTATAGATTACTGGGAACACTCAATTATAGGGGGACATGAAACATATTCTATATAACAAGGTGAGAAGTTTTACAGAGCCAGGTGACCGACATGCTCAAACGTGCAACAAAACGACTTCTTTAGAATAAAGTGTAATATGTTGTCTACTCTAGGGCATGTAGGGCACAAGAACATGTCACAGTGGTTAACATTGTCACAATTAACACTATCACGAGGTTCACTATCACAATAAACAATATCCACAAGGAACACTGCCATAAGGTATCTTATCAGTAAAACATACAGTTCTGATCGAGATTGCTGCCTGTGCCATAAAAGAGCCACCTCTTCCTATCCCCTACGGCCTCATGCAGAAGGTGCTTCCTGTCCATTGTGACTTAAATGTATATTTTCTTCTGCTAAACCTTGTATGTCGCAATTAACGCTGGTATAATAAATAATGTCTAAGTAAAAAATGTCACAATAAACAATGTCACAATAAACAATGTCACAATAAACAATGTTACAGGAAACAATGTTGCAATAAACAATGTTACAATAAACCATGTCACAATAAACAATGTCACAATAAACAATATTACAATAAACCATGTCACAATAAACCATGTCACAATAAACCATGTCACAATAAACCATGTCACAATAAACAATGTCACAATAAACAATGTTACAATAAACCATGTCACAATAAACAATGTTACAATAAACCATGTCACAATAAATAATGTCACAATAAACCATGTCACAATAAACCATGTCACAATAAACCATGTCACAAGAAACCATGTCAGAATAAACCATATCACAATAAACAATGTCACAATAAGCAATGTCACAATAAACCATGTCACAATAAACAATGTCACAATAAATAATGTCACAATAAACAATGTCACAATAAACCATGTCACAATAAACAATGTCACAATAAACCATCTTACAATAAACAATGTCACAATAAACCATGTCACAATAAACAATGTCACAATATACCATCTTACAATAAACAATGTTACAATAAACCTTGTCACAAAAAACCATGTCACAATAAACAATGTTACAATAAACCATGTTACAATAAACCATGTTACAATAAACCATGTTACAATAAACCATGTTACAATAAACCATGTCACAATAAGCAATGTTACAATAAGCAGTGTCACAATAAGCAATGTCACAATAAACAATGTCACAGTAAACCATGTCACAATAAACCATGTCACAATAAACCATGTCACAATAAACAGTGTCACAATAATCAATGCCACAAAACAAAATAAAAAGCGCCATAAGGAACTATGTGACATTGAACAATGATGCCACAATGAGCAATGTGATAGTGACATAATGAACAGTGTCACAATGAACAATGTAATAATGAACAATGTCATAAAGTACACTGCCACAAAGAACACTGTGGGAATAAATACTGTCACAATGAAGATGGCACGGTCAACATCCTTGCAATGATCAATGACCATGAACAACGTCACAACGAGCAACGTCACAATGAACAACATCGTAGTGAACAATGCTACAACGAACAACGCACACAACGAACAATGCCAC
>CAJHNH020001957.1:598265-607104 GCA_905116865.2 Candidula unifasciata | reverse complement strand
ATTGTAAGTGGGTTTACGCAATATGCGCATGAAATTTATGTAAATGTGTGTGTATGTGTGTTTGTGTGTGTGTGTGTGTGTGTGTGTGTGTGTGTTTGTGTGTGCTAATTAAAAAAAAAAAATACGAAATATCAGACTACCGCCAAGAAATGTAAATCCTGACCTTGATAATAAACTCGGGTTGTCTAGACTAGACACAAGATAGCTACAGACCCTACTTTTAATGATCAAGTGTTTTCCCCCAAAGCACAAGCAATGCTTCCGTTCTGTTCTAATCATTACAGGACTATTTTGGAGACGTTCTTGAAAGACGTCATTCCAGCAGTTACTAATAGAGTGGCGACAATTTGTTATAGGCAGCCATGTTGCCAGTTAGGGGGGCAGAATCAAATGTGTGTGTATTTCGTACGATGTGTTGAACATGGACAAACATACATATGAACCTAGATGCACACGAACCTACACACACATACAGACCTAGTTACACACGTGTTGCATACACATGTAGACACAGACATACAGGCTCATACATACGCACACACATAACACAAATACACATGCAGAAACATAAACACATAAACATTTATACTATACACATAACCACACAAAAACACATATAAACATAATATAAACGCATAAACACATGAACGGGACCCATCGTGGTGTAAAGGCTAGACGCTGACCTGCCGACTGGACGGTTGTAGGTTCAAATCCAAAGAGAGGCTGAGTTTATTTCAAAACGACCTCGGTATTCAGGCTTACCCACCTTAAACGAATAACACATAAAGTCATGAGAAGTAAAGGCAGCCGGCGTGGTTCTAACCACATCGCCCACCAAGTGCTGATTGGTCTATAAAAATAGAGATCTAGCCATGTCCCGAAAGGGAAGCTTTTGGTTAGAATTGTAACTAGGTTGTGCGCGGAATATAAAATTGCTTTTTAGTGTTGATGTGATCAGAGGAGGTTAGTTGCGTTTCCTTTACAGGACTTTGCAGAACCAACCCCAACAGCCCCTGGCTGTTGTGTGGTTTTTCTAGGCAAATTTACGTTCAGTAGTTTGCCATTGCTTCTGGATGGTCGGCTTTCTTGACACCACTGTCGAAACCAATACAAGGCGCATGGCCCACAGCTGGGATCGAACCCGGCATCCCGGGCATTGCGAAACGTTCGCATCGGGTCGGAGGAGACAGAACCAAATAATGTACCTAGCGGCCGGCCTATAGGTGACCCGGTCGCCATTGGAACCAACTACACGTTACTTTGTACTCGAATTGGTGTGCTTACAGTGATATTATAATTGTTTATAAAGTTACGTTTTCTCATAATATTTGAGCCTTTGAAGCCAATATAGGAAGAATTATTTTCTGGCCAAACTGATTTTGGCACATTGTCAAAAACGGCAACTGGTGGGCAACAGTCATAATAAATATCTCAAGGGAGAAACAAATAAA
Source organism: Candidula unifasciata (assembly GCA_905116865.2). Lineage (NCBI taxonomy): Eukaryota > Metazoa > Mollusca > Gastropoda > Stylommatophora > Geomitridae > Candidula > Candidula unifasciata. The sequence goes on along the minus strand of CAJHNH020001957.1, from coordinate 605,653 downwards.
CACAAATGAAGAATCTGGCAGTGGACAAAGCATGAAACGGTCTTGTAAAATTACGTTTTCTTACAATATTTGAACCTTTGAAGTAAATATAGGAAGAATAATTTTCTGGTCTAGGTTAAGTTGCCACATTGTCAAACACGGCAACTGATATGCAACAATCATAATAAATATCTCAAGGGAGATACATGAAGAAACGCAAATGAAGAATTTAGCAGTGGACAAAGCATGAAACGATCATGCATTTCACTGGGGCCTAACAGATTAAATGCGTTGGTTACCTGCCCTAGTACCAACTGCCACAGAGAGCCACGCTGAAGAAATATCCTAAGGGCAGGGCAAGATGAAGATAACTCAGTCGTTAGGACTTTGGCATGAATAACTAACTCTCTTAGAAAAAAAAAGATCGTATTATAAAACGTATTAGAAAGAAGATCCCATCTAACACTTCGACGAGAAACTGGAGGAAGAAGAGGGCAAAGAAGAAGAAGAAGAAGAACTAAGAATGAAGAATGAAGAATGAAGAATGAAGAAGGAAGAAGGAAGAAGGAAGGAAGGAAGAAGAAACGAAAGAAGAAAGAAAGAAAGAAGAAAGAGAAGAACGAAAGAAAGAAAGAAGAAAGAAAGAACTGAAAGAAAGAAAGAAAGAATACAGAAAGAAAGAAAGAAAGAGAGAAAGAAGAAAGAAAGCCATAAAGCCAGGAAAGAAAGAAAGAAAAGAAAAAAGAAAGAAAGAAAGAAAGAAAGAAAGAAAGAAAGAAAGAAAGAAAGAAAGAAAGAAAAAGCCATAAAGGAAGGATGGATGGAAGGAAGGAAGGAACTCCAGTTTTCTCCTTCTCCAGACATGACCAAAACACGTCAATTATCTTTTTATGATGGACAGACACCACAGAATGCTGAACAAGTGATATAGACAGGTTCTCAGCCTGTACTAGAGAGTTTCCATGTTTGGCCCGTGGACTGTTGGACCTTGCAGTTGAAACCAAGCCGCATGGATCAATGGAAAACATGCGTCGCACCACACAATTAATAGAGGCCTGTGGTCTTTTCGTCTGAAAACCATGACAGAGAGAATGAAAAAAAGTAAAAGAGTTTTCGTCCTGAGTCTTATTCTTTCCAGATAATTTCATGACTCTTCTTATCCATCGAATGTGTTCTCAGCATATAAAACCACAGACTCGGCTATTTCGAGATAACTGTTCACTAACTAGCCAATTGTCCGTGTTTTACTTCCATATATCAGGATGGGATTTATACAGTTCTTGACAATTTTCTTCCCTACTATATGTTTAATTTCACAAATATTTGTATATACAGGAGTATTTAAATCACACTCTTGGAATCTTATAACTCTTGAGATGTTCCAAGCATTTTTTATCCATTAATGTTTAGTGGACAACACCGTTTTCTCACTTCTCTTTCAATAGCTATGAATTCCCTATGTTATCATTCGTATCTGAAAGAATAATCGTGTGCAATGCAAATACGCGCATGCATTCTTTATTATCCCCAGATCTTTCTTGTCTGTACTAGGTTTATGCAAAATTTCAAAATGGTTTTTACTGTGTACAATTTGTCGACAGCTCATTATTGGGTATTAAACATAAATCTTTATAACTTTCCAACAACGTGCATCTTTGTATAAACATAGCCATTTTTAGTTTCGCCTGTCTCCAGCCAACCACAGTTGAGTTTTTGAAACTCCCTCCTAATATTATATTTTTGATGCTTCTCGCTATAAAGCGAAAGAGTGACGCGATTCGTTAAACTGTTTTTTTTTTTTTTTTAACATTATTTTGTTTTTTTGTGCGTGTGTTTTCAACTGATCAGCAGATTGTTTGAGATTTCACATAAGCTGTTGTGTTTTCCCTCCTACTTCTTCTACTTGTATTTCTTCTCCCTTTTCTTCTTCATCTTTTCCCTTTCCTTCTTTTTACTTCTTTCGCTTTCTTTTTCATCTTCTCCTTCTACTTCTTCTTTCTCTTCTCTTTCTCTTCTTCCTCTTCGTTCTTCTTCTTCTTCTTCTTCTCTCTTCTTCTTCTTCATCATCTTCATCATTTCCTTCTTCCCTCAGCTTCAATCCTTCTCCTCCTTCCTCGGCCCCTTCTTCTTTCGTCTTCTCTTCTTCCTTCCTTCCTTCGGCTGCCTATCGCTTTCTCCCCTTCTTCTTTCCTTCTCGGCTTCTCTTTCTTCTTCCATGCTTCTTCACACGAGCTTCTCGCTTCTTCTCTTCTTCTCTCTTCTTCTCTCTTTCTTCTTTGTCTTCCCTTCTTGTGACGTGTCTTTCTTCTTCGCTGTGTCTTCATCCCCTTACACTACTACTACTTTTACTGCTAGTACTATTACTAGTTCTTCTTCTGTGTTCGACATCAGTCACGCTAAATATTGAGTCCCGTCTGGGTCACAAATGGGATTGTGCGTTTAAGGTCGCCACTGGTCCCCCATAACTTCTCTTTCAATGTGGCTCCCTTGGGCCAGATCCACAGTCTTTGCTGGGAGAGGTAAGGGCAGTACTGTAGTATGTGCCCAGGAGTCTGTCTTTCTGCTCCACAATCACAGGCAGCAGATTCTTTTATGCCTATCCTGTACAGGTGTGCTCGAAGACAACAGTGTGCAGCCCGAAGTCTAAAAATTGTTGTTTGTTCTTTCCTGTTGAGTTTGTTTATGCTGTCACTCTCTGGTCTGTCATCTCCATTCTGCCATCTCCACTCCCGCTTGAAAGACTGCTTTAGCGCTGTTTTCGGTTTCCTTGTAGCTGTGTGGTGGATGAGGTTGTGGAAGATTACTCCCAGCTTTTGCCAACTCATCTGCTCTATCATTTCCTTGAATACCACAGTGGGCTGGTATCCACTACAAGACCAGTTCTGCTTCCTTGGAGAGTAAGCCAATGTTGGTCCTTAGATCTGCAATTAATTTGTCTTGTTTTTTGCTTGATAGTGCTTGGAGAACAGACAATGAGTCACTAAGTATAAAAATTTTGTGCCCTCTGTGTTCTTGATTGATGAGATGTTGGACTGCAGAAAGGAGGGCAGTTGCCTCAGCTCTGAAGTTAGTGCAGATGTCACCTGCTGTTAGAGAGAGAGTTTCTGCTCTACTGCTAGGGGTTTTAATGTATATTCCACAAACCCCCCCCCCCCCCCCCCCTTTTCTGACTGCTTCTGTAGCAGAGCCGTCTGTGAAAACCTGAGTCCAAGTGGTGTTTGGGTACTTCTCATCAAGCATAGCAAGAGCCAGGGTTCTCTGTTGTGTCTCCGTCTTGGCATCTTTTGAAGTGATCCATGGTACCTTTAGGACTACATTTTCCTTCTCTGGCTTGCTTGTCCATGGTTCTGGCCCAAGTTTTTCGCACAGCGCTACATCTCTTTCAAGCAGATCTCGGTGCTGTCTGTACAGTTCTCTAGCAAGGTGGTTGGAGCTCTGACGCTTCAGTCTGTTTTTCGTTTTGAAATTTAAAATGCAGTGGATGACTTTCAAGTCTTTTAAATTTCTCATACTGTAAAAGAGTTTTTTGTACTTCTACTACTTATACTAGTAGTACTACAACTAGTCAGTTAGTCGAGGTTTCAACTAGTCGAGGTTTCAACATCATCGCAATCGGGTTTCCAAATACTTGCTCCATTCCTGTGCCAGTGCGAATCAAATGAAATGTCCCTCATTGTTGCAAATGAAAAAGTGGTGAATAAACAACTATTTCCGGAACAATACAGAAATATTGCACGCAGTAAATGCGTATTTCAGTTTCTGGAGGCGCCAAAGCCAGAAATTGCCACCACAGATGCAGTTTGTCGTTGATGGAAGTGGTTGGGCACGATAAGCTAGCTGGTTACTTTTCACACAAGTAGAATTCTTACATAGGGTAATTCACCAGCTCACATGTAAACCGGCGCCCGGCCATATTGAACAAAATGACACAACGGCTGCACAAATGACAGGCATTGATTATACAGCTCACGGGGCTGCAACCAAGCACTAAACTCAGTAGCTCAAATACTATTACTACTACTACTTCTTTCTCCTCTCCTCTTCTCGTCCATCTCTTTTGTCCTTCTACTTCTTCCTGTTTTCCTTTCCTTCTTCTTCTTCTTCTTTTCCTTTTCCTTCTTCTTCTCCCTCTTCTCCTTTTCCTTCTTCTCCCTCTTCACCTTTTTATTCTTCTTCTCCCTCTTCTCCTTTTCTTTCTCCTTCACCTTCTCATTCTCCTCCTTCTTCTTCTTCTTCTTCTTCTTCTTCTTCTTCTTCTTCTGTTTGTCATCTTCCTCCTCTCTATCTTTTCCTTCTTCGCCATTAAAAAAAACCATTTGGTGCGCTATTTTGTAGTTCACAGCTAAGATGCGATACTTGCGGATTTAATTATTGCACTGCTTAATTATTCGCCTTTTACGACATACTTGTTAAGAGGCAGTGGAACTATCCAAACCAAAGTTCTCGGAACCCACACAAATAGTGCTTATCATCGGGAGTCAGGAGCAAGAACGTTTTCTTGTCAGTGCGTTGGTAAGATATTTAAACCCCAACCAAGGCTAGTATTTAAGATTTATCCAGGTTCAAATGTGGACACTGTCTCAAATATATACCAGTGAATATCCTGGGAAGTAAAGGCGACCCGAATCAAACTGATCACATAACAGTAAGAAAGAAAAAAAAAGTAAAGATCCCTTTTTACGCCTTTAGGCGCATCGGGCATATGAAAAGAGCAACCATATTTTTACAGACCAATCGGCACTAGGTGGGTAATGTGGTCAGCATTACGCCTGCCGTCTTTACTTCCCCAGGACAGCCAGCAGTGGATTTTGATCGCGGTACGTTGGAATTACGAGACGGTCTCGCAACGCCCAAGCCACAGACGCCGCGATTATATAACAGTCCACACTGGTTTATTCAAACATTAGTGTTAGTCTTATTCGAAGCGTTTATGACTCTAAACTCTGTCAAACAGTTCTGGGTGTTCGTCTACTTCTAGACAAAGGTTTTGTTGCAGATCTTGAGTTTTTCGACCACATTTCTTTTACATATCTGGCTTATTTGAATGCAGGCTGTTGGTTCTTCTCCTCTCAGACAGATGCTCCTCCTTTTTAAATGAAACAACCCAATTAGTTGACTCTTGGACCTACTTGAAGGCAATGGGACTATTCATTGTTTTTCCTCCCAATGGAACCTAGGAACCCATACGGGGGTTCTTTTTCTAACGCTGATAAAGCTTTATAGCTGTGACATTCATTTTGTGTTTTGTAATTGTCTTTATATCTATGTGTGTGTGTGTGTGTGTTTAATTGTGTGTGTGTGTTTGTGTGGGGTGGCGGGGTGAGGTGGGGGAGTTCAGAAGTTGACCAGTTCTATTAGTTGTATCAGTTGAATTGTTTATGCCTCTTTATTAGACATCACAGAACGAATGCGAAGAGTTAATCAAACCAACTAAGAAAAGTAAAACTGGAGAATATATGTCGTCTCAATTTCTTCGTACTTTTTCTTTCGTTCTACTTAACTTCCCAGCATGGTCTACAAAAGCGACTTCACAATTATTTTTAATAGAAGCAGATAACGCAGTGTTGTCCTAATTACATTACAAGTGAAGAATTGTGGAACCCGGAGGCTGTTTAAACTAGCCGTCTCGTCGATCCAGTAATCTATCTTTAAAGTGCAAGTTCAAAGAATATATATTAAGAAAACATGTTAGAGACGTTCGTAGCGAAGGCAACATAATAATTTCCTACACAGTACAGTATACAAGTAAAAAACAAAAAATAAATTAGAAAGGGGGTTCAAATTACGTCTGTAATTTTTTTTTTTTTTTTTTAACAAAAGAAATTCTATCAAAACCAGCTGTAGGGAGTTCTTACTCTCACATGAGTTCTATAAAGTTTTTTTTTTTTTTTTACCGTAAAACTGTGATTTAACAAATTCAAACCACTTTGGAAAAACTACTTTAGGAAGGCCTGTTTCAAATGAAACGACAAGCATGTTGAAATCCTCTGCCCAAAAAAAAAAACCCCCCCCCCCCCCCGTAAAACACAAGTACCTTACACGAACAAAAAACTACCACAAAGGAGAAGTTGAAAAAGTCCAGCTTCTCAATAAAACTCAATCACAAAGGATAAAATTAACGTTATGGTCAGAAAGATTGCATTGGAATTTAAAAAAAAAAAAAACACATTAAAAACAGTGCAACTGTATTACATAAAGTACCTATGCGAACCATCTGGCAGAGTGTAGTTTAAATCTTTGAGTGTTAAAGTGGTTTGTGAATCAATGACAATCCTTCCAATAAAACATACTCATGCTTTTAAAGATCATAGATTGTGGAGAAACATGATCGCCCATTCCAGTTGGCGATGTACTGCTGCTTCTTCTTTTTTTTCAGTCTTCTTCTGGTTGTTGTTGTTGTTATTATTATTATTAATATTATTATTATCATCATCATCATCATAATCATCACAAATATTATTATTATACTTTTTTTTACTTCTTATTCTTCACGTTTACCGGCTGTAAACTCCTGCAAAAGAGTTTTGGTTGTTTGTCAACTTCTTGACTCTAGTCCTGTTCCAGAACCTGAGTGTTGCTGCACATCCGTTTCACAAATCTGACAAACTTACATGCTGTTAGTTCCCTCCCTCTCAGACAGATGCACTCCGACAGCCATAGGCATTGTAGTTATCGAAGTAGACAGTATGTATACTTAGATCGGCATGGCGCAGCATACTGACGATGATTTTATGTAGAATTAAAAAAGAAAACAATGAGCTTGGCGGTATTTATGGAGACAATGGAGACAAATGCCTCCTATGAAACTGAAAACCGTGAGTGATTTTCAATTAACAGTGCAAAACGTCTCTTTCTACTGCTTTACGAGGTGGCTGTGTTGTCTCGAGGCATGGTGTCCACATCTAGTGCTTGAGATTCCGGGTTCAATCCCCGTGAGTGCTGGGATTTTTTTTTTTTTTTTTTTTTTTTTTTTTTTTTTTTTTTCATGTTTACTTGGGACTTCTAGTAATTCCCCCTGGTCTCTGGGTAGTAAGACGGACGCCCATGTGCATTGTTGCGCACGTAAAAAAAATTACTTGGTGGAAATCAAAAAGAGTAGCTTAACGGCGCTGCCCAGGCAAAATTTTGAGTTGAAAATCTACCCAAAGTAATTCAGGATTCTCGCCAGTGCTACAAAGCCTGTGCACTGTGGTGAGCTTTTTCAGACTCAAGATTTGAGTTAGAAAAAGAACGGAGCACTTATGGGTTACTACCCGTGTGCCATGATGTTGTTCCGTTTTTCAAACTTCAAACTTTGTTTACAACATTTTTTTTTTTATGTTGTTGGCTCCTTTCTGTGTTTCCAGGCGACTGTCTCATAGGGAGGTATGGGAATCACATTCCATGAGGATAGCGAGTGTAACTATCAA
>CAJHNH020001957.1:560765-593265 GCA_905116865.2 Candidula unifasciata | reverse complement strand
ACTTGCTTTAAATTAATGGCATTCGCTTCTACTGCTTATTTGGTTTCTCTGGTATTATTATACTTTCTATTAATATTGTTATTAATTTGATCTAGCTTTTCGGGAAAGCGTTATTTGCGTAAGCTAAGCTTGTATTATTTTTCCAAAAGGAAGTTTTATCCAGGTCACCTTTAAGACCTGTAATTTTTGTTCGCGTAGATTTACTTCACAAAAATCGAAATCTTCTTTTGTAGATTTACTGCACAATAGTCGAAATCATTTCATGTAGATTTTCTGCACAATAATCGAAATAATTCCATGTAGATTTACTGCAAATTAGTCGACATCTTTCTATGTAGATTTACTGCACAGTAATCGAATCATTCCATGTAGACTGTACAATAGTCGACCTCTTTCCACATAGATTTACTGCACAATAATAGAAATCATTCCATGTCAATTTGCTGCACAAAACTAGTGTATGCCCTACTGTTCTATTAGAGGTAGTACGTTTACACCCCCGCTCCCAGCCCCTGAACTAGCAACAGTCCATGTATATTTGCTGTCCATGTATATTTGCTGTCAACATACATGTATGGACTTACTAACCAGCAGTCAGCACAGTTCTGGTTAGACTTACCTTTCAGCAGTCAGGTCAGTTCTGGAAAGACTCTCCAGCGGTCAGGACAGTTCTAGATAGACTTACTGTCCAGCAGTCAGGACAGTTCTAGATAAACTTACTGTCCAGCAGTCAGGACAGTTCTAGATAAACTTACTGTCCAGCAGTCAGGACAGTTCTAGATAAACTTACTGTCCAGCAGTCAGGACAGTTCTAGATAGACCTACATTCCAGCAGTCAGGACAGTTCTAGATAGACTTACTGTTCAGTAGTCAGGACAGTTCTAGATAGACTTACTGTCCACTAGTCAGGACAGTTCTAGATAGACTTACTGTCCAGCAGTCAGGACAGTTCTAGATAGGCCTACTTTCCAGCAGTCAGGACAGTTCTAGATAGACTTACTGCCCAGCAGCCAGGACAGTTCTAGATAGACTTACTGCCCAGCAGTCAGGGCAGTTCTAGATAGACTTACTGCCCAGCAGTCAGCACAGTTCAAGGTCCAGTTCGTGTTAAAAAAATGCAAAACAAGAACCAAAAAAAAAAAAAAAAAAATTAGATTCTACCAGAAATTTGCTCATGTCAACCGAGTGTTCTTCGACGTCTTCCCAATAGGAACGGGGTTCGTTTTTAACGATCTGTTCTCCCTGCTAGGCCTAGTATAAATTGTGTGTAAGTGATCTGCTATGGAATTCCAATTCCAGCTGATTAACAAAAATTCCAAACTTGATCTTTTTTTAGCCACCCAGAGGCTTGCTATATGAAGGAAGCTTTCCTGACTATCTTATTTGGTTTGCTATTCTGTGTGGTGTGGAGTCACACCTGATATACATGTTCTTTATCTTCCTAATACCCGGATGGTACTTGGGGTTCCGGATCTTGCCTGGTCCAGCTCTCTTAGCTTCTGTTTCTGTGGGTTTTAGCTGACTGTTGCTGGTGTTTGGTTTAACTCGTGCTGGTCGCTGCGCTGTCACCCTATTTCCTGCTCTGTGAAGCTGCGAAAAAAAGCAATGTTATGGAAAAAACTCCACAGACTTATATTGACCACTTCACCTCATTAGTATCTATTTGTCTAGACTACGCTTACATCACATACTTTGGGTAGATTTTTAACTCAACATGTTTGCTCGGGCAGCGTCGTTAGGCTACTTTTGATATTAAAGGAATCCTTTTATTTTGTTTTTAATTGCGTAGATATAAACTGGAAGGCAACATTGATTACTTGCGGTCATTATGGTGGATAGGGGGGATGATGTTTTGCGTTGGGCAAGCTTTTGCTTCTGAAAATAGTTTGTGCATTTTCTTCTATATATATAGAGCTTCGTCGCCCAGATACTGAGTTTAATGCAAAGCGCGGCACTGCGAACTGCAGAAGTCTGAGCGGGGCCTGACTTGTTTTGGCGCATGGCGTCCACTTCGAAAGCTGTATCACCTGGATTCAGGTTCCCGCAAAGGCTGTGATTTTTCCACGTGGACTTCTAGTAATTTTCCCTGGTCTCTGGGTAGTCAAATCGAAGGCCCGTGTGTGTTGTTGGAAATCGACAAAAGTAGCCTAACGACTGCTGCCCGGGCAAACATTTTGAGTTAAAATTCTACCCAAAGTATTTCAGGATCCTCGCGGGTGCTACGGAGTTCATGAATTGCACTGAGATTCTTCGGGCTCTGGGTTGAGTTAGAAATAGAACGGAGTACTTATGGGATACTACCCTTGGGCCATGATGCTGATCCGTAGTTTAAACCTTAACATTAAACTGTTAGCTGCGGAGTTCATTCGGAATGCTTTTTGAATAGTGCCCAGCGTGGTTTGTAATGTGAACTGCAGATTCGAAAAATGGCGAGGGGCATGTTGCTTGAGAATCGACGGCATGCTTTATACCATTAATTGCTTGTGCAGTGACTGATCTGTTGTAACTGCTACTTGCATCCACGATGAATTGCAGTCTCGTGTTGGACTGTTTGTGCTTGCATTTCTGTCGGCTGTGTTATGCATTTTGTGCGTGTTTATACGACTGTATACGTGACTGTATACGCGTGCATATACATACATCCAGTTTTTACATATGGCTTTGAGTCCTGGAAAATCGGTAAGCAAGCCAAACAATTTCTTGAGGCCTCAGAGATGTGGTTTTACAGGAAAATGCTTAAAATGCCTTGGATATCCATAAAAGAGCAACCAAGAGGTTTTTGACTAAGGCGGGAGCCCGAAGACAGCTTTCCGCAGACATCATAAGAAGACAGTCATCATTTTCCTTTTTATGAGAAAAGGAGCAGATGGAACATGTTGTGACCGCTGAAAATATCTGTGGAAGGAAGGATAGAGGAAGACAACGGGAGAAGATTCTTGACAGTCTTGTTGCATGGCATGGAGGTGTGTCAGCACACGAACAAATACATGCTGCAGGCGATCGCCCTGAGTGAAATTCTTTAGAAGGGATAGAGTTGCATATTCTGTAGTGTTTTCGTTCGCACAGGAGTGGAACAGTTGTGAGGTGACCCCTTCACTATGAAGTTGGAGCTGCAATTACATGAACTTGAGGGTGGCGTTTTCTGTTGTTGTTGTTGTTGTTTGAACAATATTTTTACTCCGTTTTCTTCTTGGTCCTTACAGGCTGCAAATTGCGGCTAAAGATTATGGCTGTTTTTCTGTTTCTGGATTTTCGTCTTGTTCTACATGCATAACTACTATTGCGTTTGGCTATGTGGGAAGCTTCAACCTGGCTGTAGCTGGTGGCCCTAATAAAATCCAACTTATGGGTTAAACGGGGTTTCTGTGACCTATTCCCGGGTGATCCTCATCCGAAGGGTGGCACTTCGTGTCACTGATTGTTTGTGTTTGTGTCGCTCGGTGTGATGTCGTAATGGGGAACATGTCAGTTGGACATCCATTTTACAGATCTGGCTTATCTGCGTGCAGAATGTTGGTTTCTGACATCTCAGGTAGATGCACACCGACTTCGAAAAAACATACCTTTTACGACATGCTTATTAGAATCAATGGATCTATTATGTTTTCTACAAATGCGGCTATAGATCCCACACAGGGATTCCAAAAAACCTTATGAAACCTTTCTTTGGATATCAACATACCATTAGTATAAATTACTTCGCAAATAATGTCTTCAGTTTGTATTCTGAGCGACCCAAACAGACTGACAACAAAATAATCAATACGAGTAATGTGAACAGACTGGCAATGTGCGTCAACACTAGAAACAATCACAATTTGTCGAAGTACTTTTTATATAACTTCCTTCAAACTGATATTTCAGAAAGAAAACAAATCAGAGAAACCATTTAATCTAAGAGCTTACGTCTTGTCTCTCAATACAGACATTTTTAGAAATATATTTTACAAATAATGCTTTAGTGAATGAAGACTTTTTTTTTTTTTACGTTCGAAGCTCCAAACACTTTATTTTTTTTTTCCCGTATAATATTCAACATCAATGTTTTCAAACTGTTTTCTAATGTATTTTCATCGAGTGTGTTTCTGTTGCTTGGAGAGTGAATTTATTTTATATCGCAAGCTAAGTCAAAGTAAAAAGTAAAGGACCCTTTTCCATGCCTTTAGGGGTAATGGTATATAAGACAAGACCTATATTTTATATTCCAATAGGACATAAGATGGGTGATGTGGCCAGCATCAGCCGGACAGCTTTACTTCCCGAGACTGCAGCCGGTACCCACTCAAAACTGGGTCGACCTGGGAGCTAAGGTCATTTTTGAAAAAAAAACGTCCGGCTCCGCCAGGGAGCGAACCCACGAACTTCCGATATGCAAGCGAGCGTCTAGCCACGCCGCCACGGCGACTCCCCTATTGTAAGATACTCGATGTTAATAGAATTATATTTCTGTGGCTGGCTGCATCGATATAAACGCCATTGCTTTTGATTAGAATTGGATCCTCCCATGTAACATTTCATAACGACAGCTCTCGGTAGTCAAAAGTTGCCACTGCTAGCTGCATTTACCACTTCTGTGGTGTATGTACGCGGGGGAGGAGGAGTGGCTTTGAGCCTGAAGATTAAGGGCCGCATGGCTAGTACAGGCGCACTGACTAAGCAGGTTAGGGTTTTATATTTGTCTCCGGCAACAACAAAATATAAAAAAAAGCCCAGCCTTACCGAGGATTGAAACCTGGGCCTCTCATAGGGGAGTCCTCCGTCCTCAATGTTGGACCAGCTGCTGTAGTGGGCACTCTACACATTCATTTGATTGTTAAGAGGAAACAAAACAGTGAAGAAATTTGGAAGAATGTGGAAGCAACAGAGATGTGGTTTCTGAGACGAATGTTACGAATACCTTGAACGGCCAGAGTAACTAACAACGATTGCTTGAAAGAAGCTACTAAAAGTAGATCTCGATATACAATAATAAGAAAGACAAACACTGTTCTTTGGCCACATAATGAGAAGAGAGACATTGGAGAACATCATGACAACTGGAAAGATCAGTGGAAACAGGGGTAGAGGCAGACCAAGAGAGATGATGCTGGTTGGGCTGAAACGATGGCATGGAAGGATATTATCACGAGAGCTGTTCCAGGCAACCATGCATGGTGATCTATGAAGACGCATGAGCGCCTACGCCAGTTGGCAGGGCACATGATGATGATGTAGAGACGGCACACAATAATGACAGTTTTCCACTGAACAGCTATTTTTATATCACTATTTTTAATGTATCGCTTTGGCTGGCCTTCTTTTGCCAGTTGATGACAGTAAGAGTTTGTAGGTTTGTCTGAATATTATCTCACCATAGTCTTCTAAGTCTGCCTCGTGGTCTACTACTATTCAGCTCTCTTGTGTACACACGTTTTGACATCTCTATCACATGATATTTTTTCAGTATGCCCCTGCCAGTTTAAATATGTGATGACACAAGTTATCGGTAGTGATTTAAACAAATTATAAATTACAATGTTGCTTCTCACTCTCCATTTCCCGCTGTTTGCATATTTTATGGCCGCTTTCGTCGTAAGACTGTTTTCAAAAATCAGCAATAATGCTTTATCTATTTTAGTTGTGGGAATCACCATGGTGTAACGGCTAGACGCTCGGGTGCGGATCGGAAGGTCATGTGTTCGCTCCTTGACCGAGCCGGGCGTTTTTCAAAAATGACCTTGGCTCTCAGGTTGACTTAGCTTGAGTGGATACCAGGTGCAGTACTGGGAAGTAAAGGTGGCCGGTGTGATTATTACCACATCACCAATCTTGTGCTGTCGGTCTATTAAATATAGGTCTAGCCCTATATACCCAATACGACTGAAAAGCCTGGAAAAGGGTCCTTTACTTTTATTTTAGTTATGCTATAAGTTTCAGAGCCATTTAAAACATCTGCTCTTTTTAGCGTTTTATAAATTTGTATCTCGGCGTTACGAGACAGAGACGTTGACATTAGCAGATGTTGACGGGAATTTATAGTTTATTTTCAGACTGTATTCTAGATTGTATTTCTTCTCTTAGTATGTTGGAGCAGTTGAAGTTTTAACCCAAGTACTTGTGATTCTTTTTGTTTGATTTTCATATTATCGATTTGTATGTGGCCTGAGTTTATATCCATTTCTTGTCTTGTTATTGCCATGTATTGCCATGTTAGTGGGTGATAACTAATCCCGTTTTGCGAGCGGCTTCCTTAAAGAGAGTAAATGTTTTTACAGTCTCTGGTTTCTTTTCCCCAACGATATCAATGTCATCTGCACAAGTGTTCTTGTAATTTCTTCTATAGTACAATCTCCTTCAAATTTTCTTACAATATTCTCAAGATCCAAGCTGCAAAAGAAGTGGAGACACATCATCCCTTCTTTTAACCCAGATTTTAATTTTAAAAAGTCTGACTTTTTGCCTTTACATGTTACTGTACTATTAAGGTTAGTTGAGTATCCTTTATAGAACGTTGCAGAACCAACCCAAAAAGCCCCTGGCTGTTGTGTGGTTTTTCTAGGCAAATTTATGTCCAGTAGTTTGCCATTGCTTACTGGACGGTCGGCTTTCTTGATACCACTGTCGAAACCAACGCAAGGCGCATGGCCCACAGCTGGGATCGAAGCCGGCATCCCGGCATTACGAAGCGTTCGCATCGACTTAGCCACAGAGCCGATTACCGTACTATACTATACTATATATATATATATATATATATATATATATATATATATATATATATATATATGCATGTGTGTATGTATGTATTTTATGTGTATGTATTTTATGTGTGTGTATGTATGTATGTAAGTATGTTATTATTATGTAAGTAAGCATAAATGTATTTATGTAAGTATTTATGTACGTACTTATGTATCTGTGTATGTGTGTATGTATATATATGTGTATATGAGTGTATTAATGCGTAAGTTGATGGGCATGCGTGTTTATGTGTGGGCAGGCGCTTGTGCGCGTGCATTTTACCATCCAAGCGTTTATGTTTTTTCCTTGATATTCCTAATATGCATTAGAGCCGCCATGCTCTAACGACTAGCCGCTCCCCTGAGGATCGGAAGGTTTTGGGTCCTGATCTTGACAGAGGCAAACTTTTTTATTTTATTTTACAAAAATGATCCTGGCTCTGAGGTCGACCCAGCCTTGTGTAGGTACCAGGTACAGTCTTGTGTAGGTACCAGGTACAGTCTTGTGAAGCAAAAATTGGCCGCCGTGATGCTAACCACATCAACCACCAAGTGCCGATTAGTTCATAGAAATATAGGTCTGGCCCTATATGCCCAATATACCTGAAGGCATGGAAACAAGTTTCTTTACATTTTTACTTTTACATAATATGCATTTTGTGAATGAACATAACATTCTTTATGGATAAAATGCAACTGCTGTGTGAAAGATGGGTGTAATGTAAGTCGGGACTGCATGCCCAGTTTGTAATCTAAAAAAAAAAAAAGTTTGTTTCTTCGTTCGTTTGTTTGTTTAAAAGCCCGTTTAACCATAAGCTTATTTTAGCGCCCCTTATGTTGCAGTTTTTTGTTTTCTGTTTAACTTTTTCTAACTTCTTGGTAACAGTGCTAGGACCTCTGTCTGTCCTCCTTTTTGTAATCATTTGTTTTTAATTGAGGGATGTGGAGGGGCAGGAGTGGGGGCAGAGCCGTCGTAATACAAGGGCCTGATGGGCACTTGCCAGGGGGCCCCACGAGCATACGGCTTCATTAAAATCTGTGTATGTCAAGTCAGTGGTTGTAACAGGGATCGATAATGCTGTTGAGAAGGTTCTCGTGTGGGCATCTGTGTGTGTGTGTGTGGGGGGGGGGGGGGGGAGTGTGTACGTGTGTGTGTAAAGGATACTTCTCACATTACTGTACATATATAGCATACAGTACTGGTATTTTTCTTTTAGTCATTTTGCTTTCGCGTTATTGTAATAGACTGTGGTGAGTAGCGGCAGTGGCGTTTTCGCCTATAGGCCAGATGGGCGCTCGCCTATAGGCCCCCTTCCCCACCCCCTCTCCACGAGGCTAGGCGCCCCATGCTAACCTGTTTATGTCAAGTACCTTTGCATTTTTATGAGTGGTTGTCTTGGATTCCTCAGCACACTGGTTTGCACAGGGGCCCCCCTCGTACTGTTAACAGAGCTCTGTGTAAGGGGTCTTGTCATATAATCAAGTGGGCACCACCTGAAAAAAGGTTCAGCACCACTAGTCTCTATCCTACTTCTTTACAATAAATCAGTGGTTAACGTTATCCTTATATAACCTCATAGATCTCTTGTGGTAAAAAAAAAATCCACGGCCAGCTCCAGATATAAGGCCATACAGCTCAAACGGGAATTCCCGTTTTTGTTAGGCTGGCTTGGTAGGTAGTTGTTAAATGAATTATCATTTTAAAGATAAATATTTTCTAATAGACAATTTATTTATCTTCAAAATAATCATTCATTTTTAACACATAAGGCAAATTAATTCACTGTAGTTCAATGTGTGTTTAAATCTACTCGATAACAACTGTTACCACCGATCGGCCACCCCAGCCTCACAAAAA
This sequence comes from Candidula unifasciata, assembly GCA_905116865.2. NCBI lineage: Eukaryota > Metazoa > Mollusca > Gastropoda > Stylommatophora > Geomitridae > Candidula > Candidula unifasciata. The sequence continues at coordinate 584,688 of CAJHNH020001957.1, read as the reverse complement.
CGGGAATTCCCGTTCGAGCTGTACGGTATCTGGAACTAAACTGAACACGAATAAAAGGAGTTAATATTCCTTTTGCCTACATCGATAATGGCTCTCTATTGCTGAAAGTTAAAAAAAAAAAAACACAGTTTTCTATATTTCTCTCCTCAGTTGCCTCAGGGGTATGCAAGCGCTGTTATTTTGCTAGTTCATTTCTGCTTACTTACTTAAAAAGATCAGCACACAGCAAAAGAGTAAAATTCGAACGCGGTCTTTGCCGTCTAATTGAGTTCTATAGACAATTTATTTATCTTCAAAATAATAATTCATTCAATAACACATAAGGCAAATTAATTCACTGTAGTTCAGTTGGTGAATAAATCTACTCGATAACAACTGCTACCACCGACCGGCCACCCCAGCCTCACAAAAATGGGAATTCCCGTTCGAGCTGTACGGTATCTGGAGCTAAACTGAACACGAATAAAAGAAGTTAATTTTCCTTTTGCCTACATCGATCATGCGTCACTATTGCTGAAAGTTCCAAAAAAAGTACTATTTATTTCTCTTCTCAGTTGCCTCAGGGGTATGCAAGCAAAGTTATTTTGCTAGTTCATTTCTGCTTACTTACTTAAAAAGATCAGCACACAGCAAAAGAGTGAAATTCGAACGCGGTCTTTGTCGTCTAAATGAGTTCTATAGACAATTTATTTATCTTCAAAATAATAATTCATTCAAAAACACATAAGGCAAATTAATTCACTGTAGTTCAATTGGTGAATAAATCTACTCGATAACAACTGTTACCACCGACCGGCCACCCCAGCCTCACAAAAACGGGAATTCCCGTTTGAGCTGAACGTTATCTGGAGCTAAACTGAACACGAACATAAGAAGTTAATTTTCCTTTTGCCTACATCGATAATGCTGAAAGTTCAATAAAAACTCTCTCTTTATTTCTCTTCTCAGTTGCCTCAGGGGTATGCAAGCGCTGTTATTTTGCTAGTTCATTTCTGCTTACTTACTTAATAAGATCAGCACACGGCAAAAGAGTTAAATTAGAACGCAGTCTTTGCCGTCTAATTGTGTTCTATAACTGTGTAAAGTAAATATGGTATAAAGTCCGGGATATAAGAGGCTCTTGATCTTATGAAGATGACACAGGTCATTGATTAAGATATCTTCTGTAGGAAGTTTGTTAGAAGAGGTATATGATTTGTTATCAATGGAAACGTTATGAGAGAACACGTTTTTATCTTTTCTTTGCATTGGAGTCCTATAATCAGTACACTAAATGTGTTATAAATATCATAATTTTTACTCCTACAATCTCGTTAACTCGGAAAAATAACCCTTTATAAACTTTTATTAGGCCCCTTACCCCTCCTCCAGGTAAAGATTTGTGTACGATTAAAGGTTATATTAAATCTTCAGTAATAACCATTCTAATAACCGATGAACTATCTAACCAACGATCCAACAAACTTTATTTTCAAACCGTTAAGAATGGGGCACGCAGGCCTTTTTTTGAAACATTCTGCCCTTTTAAACTCACTCTTTCTAAACATTGTTTCATTCATTCATCTTTTTAACAGATAATAATAAACATTAGCAGCAACATTAATTAATCATTAATTACAAGCAATGGAATGTGCTCAAATAACAGCTACACTTCTAACCGCATTAAAAGATCAGGGTGGCACCTTTGATATATATATATATATATATATATATATATATATATATATATATATATATATATATATATATATATATATCAAAGGTGCCACCCATATATATGTATATATACATATATATATATATATATATATATATATATATATATATATATATATATATATATATATATATATAAAGGTGCCACCCATATATATGTATATACATATATATATATATATATATATATATATATATATATATATATATATATATATATATATATATATATATATATATTATCAAAGGTGCCACCCATATATATGGATATACATACATATATATCAAAGGTGCCACCCATATATATGTATATACATACAGTATATATATATATATATATATATATATATATATATATATATATATATATATATATATATATATATATATATAAGCAGTAAGAAAACGATCGTTTTTTACGTCAATGGTGTATAAGGTATAACATAACATAATCTTTGACCCGTTAAGGTTATTTTCGAAGGAAATACTAGCACATAAAACCCGATATCTTTCTGTGTCTTTCGCTTGATGAATAAGTGTATGGAAATTTAGTATTGTTAAATTCTTGATTTTTTTTAATTTCACGCTTTTTTTTTACCCCCTTCTTCGACTACCCCTGATGTTCCTTGAAGTACAATCTCTGCAAGTGAATCATGTCTCATCGCATACTCCAAACCAAGCTAGCTTGGGACATTTCATCACTGCCAAGAGATTCTCCTAATGTCCTACACATGTGTATATTTTGATAAGGTATAAGGCGCGAGACATATTTATACAGTGATGAGCCCTCGATTGGTGATAAGGTAAGCATCGCACGACCGCCTTCATTACCAACGATATTTCCTGGTACCCACTTTAAGCTAGGTCTACCTGTCGGTCAAGGTAATTTTTTCCCCCTATCCACCCTTAGCGAATGTTTGTTCTTCCTTATGTTCACCGGTTGTAAACTGTTTCGAAATATTCAGGTTTTTGGGTTTTGTTCCACAACTTGAGCTTTGTCTGCACATCCGTTTTACAGATCTGGTTTATTTATACGTCGACTGTTGCTTCTCCGCTTCTTAGGCAGGTACTCTTTAACTTTAAAAGAAACGCCCCTAATTAGTCGCCTTTTACAACATGTTTGTTAGGGTGAAGTGGGTCTCCCCCCCCCCACCCACCCCCTCTCCCTTACCTTTCCCAACCCTCACACCCCACGTGGCATCGGAATCCACACGATGAGAGCGAATTTAAACACAGAACATTCGGTTAGGCATACAAGCGTCTAACCACACCACACTAATTTCTGGATCTGTTTTCTGTCGGAACGGCATGACATGGGGTGCTGTGACTTAGCTGTACTCAATCTGTAGAGACATGTCTAGGAGGGATGTGTTCAAATGGCTTTTAGAATTATCTACCGGTTGTTGTTTTTTTTTTTTTTTAACAAAGGTATGATAGAAACATTTCTTACACCCGGGAAAATGAACTCGTCTGACTGGGGTTTCTGGGTTTGTGGTCTTGTGATGGCAAAATGTATTGTGTGTTAGCGATGTCTGCCAAAAGTGCTAATGAAATTTTGCTCCGATGTATGTGTGTCTGTCATTATCTTTGCTTTGTACGTTTATAAAGTTTTTTTTTTTTTTTTTTTGCTTTTTTTCAATTCTTCCCTTCCTTCTTTCTTTGATTGTTTCTTTCTGTCATTCTTATTTCCTTTCCAGTCTATTTCCTTATTATTGCATTCTTACGAATCCTTTTTTTCTTCCACAGTTGATATGTTCTCTTTTATTTCTAACCGTCTGGCTATCCATCCATCCATTCATTTATCTGTCAGTCTGTCTGTGTGTGAATATATATATATATATATATATATATATATATATATATATATATATATATATATATATATATATGTGTGTGTGTGTGTGTGTGTGTGTGTGTGTGTGTGTAAGTGTAAGCTGACGACCACATTTCCATCTCCATATCTATCCATCACTCACCAGTTCATCATTCCGTCTGTCTGTCTGTTTGTCTATATGTTTGTCCATCTATCTTTCCATATGTCTACCCATGTATGTGTCTGTGTGAGTGTAGGTGCCTGTACGTGTATTTGTGACAGAAAACTGATTGATAGATTGTAATAAAGATATATATATATATATATACAAACTAAAGTTTTAATATTGATACAGTGTGTTTCAGAAGTTATTTTACTTTTTTAAAACATGACCTGATTTGATTTGATTCGACAACTGACATCACAGCACTCGAAGCATTTCTATAAGCGCTCTGTCCCCATCTTCAGCAGCAAGCATAGGTACAGTACCAATGGTGCCAGGAGCAGTCTGGTTATATGTCCGTCTTGCCTCTGAGCGTGGAGTATCGGCCCATTCCCTCGTCACTCCTCGCTGTATGCCTCTCACTAGAAATATTAAAGACAGTTAACAAACATATAGTGTATTGATTGAAAGTTATGGTCACTATATGGGAGTTGTCAGCTCCAGATGACGAATACGCTTCGCTATAGAAACAAACATGACCAACTAGTCCTTCCAAAGAAAAAAAAAGATGTCTTTATTAGCCATGGCTATCGTACAGCTTGAAAACCACAACAATGGAATACCGACAGAATTCGTCTCAACCCATTGAAATGGCAACATGGGCTACATAAATTTATATTAACCAAGCATAGATCGAATAACAAACACTGCAAAGTTACAAACATAGTAGACAGAATGCCGTGTCTAGAACACAATGAACACTTAAGAAAACGATATGAATAGTCGATTCCATTGTGTTTCATGTAAAACACATAAATAAACAGAAGGCGAACCCTTCCAGACCATAGAAACATCATATATCATAAACAAAAACACAATGTATTGACTTGCATTCAAAGAAATAAGTAGAAAGATAGATTCCCAGTAATTTTTTATTTTTTTTTTTTTTTTTCTTTCTCAAAGCTCTACATAAGTGTTTCTGCTACACCATCTTTTCTATGCATCTGTATTCTATGGATAAGACAAGACTCCCCATCAAGCCCTCATATGGACACCAGAAGGGAACAGAAAACGGGGAAAGACCCAGAGAGACCCTGCGCAGAACCATAGTCAGGGAAGCCTTAACCATGGACCTGCCCAGCTCTCTACCGTAGCTGGCTAAACCGGATTGCGCGGAGACCGGTGACGAACTCCTTGTGGTCCGGGTTCAATCCCGTGGGTAGGCAGGAAAGCCACATTTTCTCCCAGATTTACGGTATTTACAATAGAATAAAGGCCGAGAGGTTGCGATATCTATAATACCGAGCCTAAGGGTTAACAACTCATAGCTTCTGGATTAAAAAAAAAATAAAACCATGACCTAATAAACATTCACGACCTCTATAAGTTGGCAACGAACCGCCCGACATGGAGAGATACGTATACGCCATCCTAAATTCAAGAGAAAGACTTAACTAATTCTATGTAGTAACACACACACCCATCTACCCACCCATCCCTCTACCCACCCACACACGCATTCCCGCACACCCACCCGCACAGGCATACCCACCCACACACCCGCCCGCACATCCGCCCACACACACCCGCCCGCACACACCCGCACACCCGCCTGCACACACACCCACCCGCACATACATACACACACATACATACACACACATACATACACACACATACACACACACACACATACACACACACATATACACACACATATACACACACACATACACACACATATATATACACACACATATATACACACATATACACACACCCACACACACACCCCACCCACCCACACACAGACACACACACACACACACACACACCCACACACAGACACACAGACAGACAGACAGACACACAGACACACAGACACACAGACAGACAGACAGACAGACAGACAGACAGACACACAGACACACAGACACACAGGCAGACAGGCAGACAGACAGACAGACAGACAGACAGACAGACAGACAGACAGACAGACAGACAGACAGACAGACAGACAGACAGACAGACAGACAGACAGACAGACAGACATAATTTTCCTGTCGCTGGGCAGGGCCACTGTTTTTAGCCGAGGAATTTTTTTGCTTCTGCCGGACCATGGCCGATGCATTTTTGCACCATTTGTAGACTGGATATAGTTTCGTCGCCCAGCTTCTGAGTTAAATGCATGGCGTGACACTGTGAGCTGCGGATTTCATTTGGAATATTTTTTTGACTGTGACCAACGTGGTGGTGTGAATTGTAGATTCAGAACATGGTGCGTTGCCTGTCGTTGCAATGTTGGTGGTGCCCGTATGTGGTTAAAATTGATCGTGTGGGCAACTGCTGATCTTTTGGTGACTTCTGCTACCATCAATGATGAAACTGCATTTCTAATGTCGGCCTGTTTGTGTTAGCACTTCGGATGGCTAACGTATGCTTTAATGCGTGTGTATGCCAGATATGCTGAGACAGCAGTCTGTCAATCTTTCCACAGGGGACTGTGATGAACATTCTGTGTGTTTTTCGTTGGCACAGGAGCGAAGCAAAGGTGGGGTGAAACGTTTGCTATGAAGCTGAAACTAACACTTCTAGACCAGACTACCAGGCATATTAATACGTTCTCTTTTTAAGCATGTGTTTATGTATTCCATATTATTTGAAATATGTTTTTTTTAAATTTGCCATAAATAAAGATAAAATATTATTATTTTGCAATTAAGCAAGGTCTAGGCACAGTGAGGAGCTCCCGCCGAAAATAAAAAGGTCGCTAAGTTTCTAACGTGTGTGTGTGTGTTTTTTTTTTTAATCAGCGCACCTGACTGTTGCTACAACTATTGACTGGTGGTCACGTTGCCATATGTTTGAATCCCAGTCGACACTGAATTGTATACATTGACTTTGGCATACAGGCCAGCCTAGACTAAAATGGTTAGAGCAAAATGTCCTGATAATTAGGACAGGCTAGAATGACATGACTAATTCGGTCTTGGCCCATCCCAGAATAGTAGTAAAGTAACGTAAAGTTTTTACACACCAGGCGCACGGGCATACGGGAAGAGCACATATTTTTACAGCGGCACTCGGTGGGTAATGTGGTCAGCATTACGCCGGCCGTCTACTTCCCCAGGACATCCAATTTGAGACACAAAGTACCACGATAAAAAATCCACGCAGCCCTCAGTATGATTTTTACCACACTAGGATCACACAAGCGATAAAAATGACACAAAGTGCCACCATGTGGAGTGGTCACCAGAAAACCGCGTTCAGCCATTAGACCATATGGTCGGGCTATATTGCGGCCCCTGGCAAGAGCCAGAGTAGGGCTTCAAATAACGAAAAATTGCATCTCACAAGAAGATGATTGGATAATGAAAAAAATATCCCCAAACTGACTGACTTTCTACCATACCAGGACATTACACAAGCGATAAACACCAGATGACACAAAGTGCCACTATGTGGATGAGGGTCACCGTGGAGAGGTCCCAGAAACCGCGTTCAGACAATGGGCCATATTGATGGCCTGCCTATATTGCGGCCCCTGGCAAAAGCCAGAGTGGGTATTCAAATAACAAAAAAATTACTTCCTAAAAAGGACGTGAGGTATTTATTGACCCATCCCCAAAGTATATAAGAGGTGCATCTTCTGTCCTTTTTCTAAATTCCCCTTTAAAAAGGCGGTTGGCATTTTGTTTTAGGGTTTACAGCCAGTCTGCGATTTCTGGTTCTTTGGTCAAATCATCCGATTTCAGCAAGATTTCACCGCCCTTTTTTCCATATTAGAGCCTCATTACTTCATCTGTCGAATACCTCTGACATTTTGTTTTTTAAATTGTCAGCAACACAACGTAATAAGGGACACAACTATGAAATTGTGGGTCTGTATTGCTAGCTGCCCTTTTAGTAAACATTTGTTAAATCAAACCCTTAGTAGTAACGTTAGTTTTGATTGCTGCATCGTCTACTTCTGGACTTTACTTGTTCCAGAACATGACTTTTTTTTGCACAGATCTGGCTTATTTATAAGCAGACTGCTGGTTCCTCGCCTCTCAGAGAGATGCACGCCGAAGGAATCTCACCTAATTAGTCGACTTTTACGACATGCTTGTCAGGAAACAGTGGATTAAATTCTTTTTCTCAAAATGGGGTTTTGGTACTCAGACCCAAGAGTAGATTTATTCATCATCATCATCATCATCATCATTCTCAGTTTCCACTTCTCTCGGTAAGCGCGTGGGGAGAAACAGTTTGTGATCCTAGCTTTGCGGGTAGCAATAGTTATTGTCATTCTGAATCGGTGTAAAAGCTCTTTAATGTCATCAGTCCGTTTCCTCTTAAGGTGACCTCATGCTTTTATATCAGAAATGTTCATGTAAAGCGCCTGCGCTGGTAGTTGTTATGTCTTCATTCTTACTAAGTAAAAAAATTACTTGATCTTTTCTTCAATGAATTTTCTGCATGGTGTTGTTCCACACTTTGTCTAGTAATATCATTTTTAACAGACCAGAGAAAGTCATTATTTCACGCCTTAGAAGTTATTATTCACAATTTAAGACTGACGAATCAGCTATGTGTAACACGTCGATTGGCACCTGAGACAACAGATCACGTCCTCCAAGACTGTCCTGAATACAACAAATCAAATCAAAACTTTTGGCTAAGAGAAACATCGGTGCAAGTCAAACTTTACGGGCCGTTGAGTAAATTACAACAAACAGTGAAGTTCACACTATAGACAATACTGCAGATATAGATGATCTATTTCAAGCGAACGAAAAAAGAAGAAGACGATTTTTATCTCTGTATCAGATAGTTATGTTTTAGGCTTTTCTTTTGAACCTAATTTCACAGGTGTTAATTTTACGTAGGTTAGCCTTTGATAATGTCCAAGTCTGGCACTGGTAGCACACACAGTCTTGGTATAAATGTGCTTTTTATAAATCTGTTTCTTGGCTCCGTTGCTTATGATTTGGATATCTTGGATATCAGTTTGTATATAAGTGCAGCGGGGCGCAGGCACCCTGTTTCTATTTCCCGTTCTGTTTTTCCGACTTCCGAGAATGTTTCCTAGATATTTCACTTCTGTAACTTGCTACATACAAGTACCATTCAACCCCATATATTCCGGACTAGGAATTTTGCTGATCTGTTTTACTTCAGTATTAGTAGTATTTACTTTCATGTTAGATCTTCTGCATGTTGAACTTAGTCTGGTCAAATATTTTTACAGGTTAAATAACTAAAGTAATAAATTCTTGGAATAAGATTAGTGAAACGACCACCCTCTTGATACTGAAAGTGTTAGAATTAACAGAATAAGAGTGTGTTGTTTTTTCCACATTACTAAAGCATTAAAAGCATTAATAGCACAGTGTTAGACTAATGTTGTTGTTTTGTTTGTTTGAATTCACCGGCTATAAACTGCAGTGGAAAAACCTGGTTGTTCATCCATTTCTGGACTTTGGCTTTGTTCCAGGGCCTGAGTTTTGCGTGTGCATCTGTTTTACAGATCTGACTTTTTTGTATGCAGATTGCTGGTTCCTTGCCTCTCAGGCAGATGCACTCCGACTTCAAAGGAAGACCCCAGTTAGTCGACTCTTACAACATGCTTTTTGGGGAGGCAGTTGGTCTATTCTTGTTTTCCCTATAATGGGACCCCAGAACCCACACGGGGATGTTAGACTGATATTTTTATAGACTAATACGCACCTAATGGGTGATGTCGTCAACGTCACGCCAGTTGCCTCAACTTCCAAGGATATTATCTTCTCCTTTAGACTGGTCCGACCTGGAAGCGATCGATCAGTTTTTAAAATCCCCCTAAATCTCAATTGGAACCTAGGCCTGCGAGTCTACAGACAAGCATTTGAAAAGTTTAAAACGTGAAGGACCCTTTTCTCAGCCTCCATTTCTATTGAGCATAAAGAAAGTAAGTAAGTAAATAAGTATACTTGTAAAGGACCCTTTTCTCAGCCTCCATTTCTATTGAGCATAAAGAAAGTAAGTAAGTAAATAAGTATACTTGTAAAAGACCCTTTTCTCAGCCTCCTTTTCTATTGAGCATAAAGAAAGTAAATAAGTATACTTGTAAAGGACCCTTTTCCGCCCCTTCATTCGTATAGGTCGAGCATATAGTGCTAGACAAAGTTTCTAGATCAATAAACGGATGGTGATGTGGTAAACATCACGCCGGCCACTTTTACATCCCAGGACTACATGGCATCCATTTAAGCTAGGTCAACCTGGAAGCCTAGATCATTTGGTAATAAAAAGTTCGGCTCCCTTTGGATTTGAACCTACGACCTTTAATATCCGTAGGCGTACGTCTAGCCGCTATATCACGGCAGCTGGCAAGCATTCAAGGATTGTATTATAACGGTTTCTTACACCCCTATCCCACCCCACCCCCTCTTCTAAATTACTCCAATTTTTCTACATCAAAAACAAAAAGAAAGTGCACTTTCGATGGAGTGCATTACAATAATTGACTAAAATATTGGCTTTTTTCAGTTATTCAACCAACTAATCTTAGATATTGACGGTACGTTTCATTCCAATCATCATCGACTCACAGCCCAACTCAGCCAGAGAAATGCTTTCATTATATTGAACATACAGCGAACTGTGTATTGTCTGCGGAAGACGGTGCATTGTGCAACATTGTCAGGGATTAAGTGATTTCACATGTTTGATTGATCTGGCACATTACAATGAGATCCCTTAAGTCTGAGATAACACCCACCTCTGTTGTTGCCAGACTTTTTTTTTTTTAAATTTTTTAAGCCAAACAGCAAAGATATTGAACCATTTGCGTCAAACATTAGAAAGGCGGTCCAATAGGTGGAGTGTTAACTGTTTCTGACCTTTTTTTTTTTTTTTTTTTTATCGCTTAAGCTGTTCGTAGATTTCAAATTTAGTTGAATTGTGCAGCTAGCGTATGATACAAGATTAGCGTCGTTACACAACTTTTCCCTGGATATATTCAAACTCATTTTGTATCTGTTACAATTAACTTTATTTACCCTATTATTGCCAAATATTTCCAAAAATGGCTATACGGTGCAAACCTAACAAGGAGAACTCAACAGGGACCCATGAAATAATTCTTGTTATCAGAAATTCTTCTCACCCATATAAAAATTCAAGCAAGAAAAATTGCTGAGAATAAACAATTTCGTTCTTCAAAACAGAAATTCACCACATCCAAGATCGCCTTAATCGGTCTGCACTGTATACTGAATTGTAAGTCTCCTGATGATCATTGACGATGAGGAACAATGTTGACGGATCCGTCTCTCTTGACACTCCCACATTCAGCTACTGTCTGTTTGAGAAACACCAGTCAATAGAATGCAAGCCTGTGACTTGAGTGACTGCCCCTGTGCCTTTCTGATTTTGACTGCAAATGCAAGTCCGGTCAGAAACCTCCCACCCCCCTGAAAGAAATACTGTTCAAAGTTAAAAACTGACAGTTGAGAATATCCCGTTTGACCGAGATATGGCAGCCATAATGACATGCGCAAATGTCACGTAGCTACTGTTTACAGTTTGGATATGGTTTGGACAGACAGACAGACAGACAGACAGACAGACAGACAGACAGACAGACAGACAGACAGACAGACAGACAGACAGACAGACAGACAGACACATAGGTTTATTTTATGCTTTATGTCATACTTTTTGTAGTCGCAACGCCTTTTTTTCAATTAAAATTTTTTCGCAGCGCCCTAATCTAAGTAAAAATATGACTATTCGTATGTAAGTGAATTTTTTTTTTTTAAACTATCTTCGAATATTTCGCGGCGCTCATGTGAAGAGGTCGCAGATTCCCGGGGGGGCCGCAGGCGCACAGTTTTGGAATCCCTGCTTTATAGCATAGATTCCGTGGTCAGTTTTAAGCAAATTTCCTCTTAGTCGTGTCCAATGATGTGTATGGCAGGGTATAATAGTTATTAGTGGCATATCACTTTATGGGACATTACAAACCGACCCCACAAGAATGTTACATTTAGTGAGAAGCCTGTAACATGCAAGAGCTGCCGTGGTGTAGTGGCTAGAAATTCGCCTGAGAATCGGAAGGTCAGGTTCTGACGGAGCCGGACTTGGCTTCCTTGTCGACCCAGCGGGTACCAGGTAAAGTCCGGGGAAGTAAAGGTGGCAGAGAGATGCTGACCACATCACCCAGCAAGTGCCGATTGGCCTATAAAATATAGGTCTAGTCCCTGAGGTGTGGGAAATGGTATTTTACTTATTTAACATGTAATTAATTGCACAAATAGATCATAACTGTTTGAGGAGAATGGCGCTGCGGGGAATTACCAGGGGATCAGGCCAAAGCTCAACACTCAAAGGGAAGGCGAGACTGATGTCCAGTCAGTTACTTATACCATCGGAATTCGATGATACTATCGGAATTGGAACTCTTTGCTTGCTGTTTAAGATTGGGGCGATTATGGGAGTGTCCCGAATGCTATGATGTTGATTATTAATTCAACGTTCAACTTGTAATTAATAAGTATGCCATGCTTTTATGCAAAAAGACGTCACCTGAAAATAAGCCCTGATATGATTTTTCATCATCATCATCATCATCAATTCTCGTTATGCATAGTGGCACATGAGGCTTCAGAGAGGACTTTCCATGCTTTCCTGTCCTGCGCAATCTTCAGTGGTTTTCCATGTCAAAGATGCCGCACTCAGGTCACTTTCCATCGTTCGTCTCCATGTTGTTTTTTTGGCGCCCCTGTTTTCTCTTTCCCTCTGGTGTCCATGTGAGAGATATGATTTTTCAGAATCCTGTTAATAAGTTTGTGTTGTCCCCAAATTGAAGGCTGGCTACATAAAATGTCTGCTGTCCCCGTTAAGGACCCAACTTTTGCCACGGTGCGACTCTCATTCTTGAAGATTCCGAGAACTTTTGTTTTTACCGATCAATCGAAACCTATTACTCAAAGATCATAACATTGTTAAACACGTTTACTAACCATAAAGCCAAAGTGACATTGTTAAACACGTTTACCAACCATAAAGCCAAAGTGGCAGGATCCTAATATAATCCCTAACCTAAATTTAAGCGATAATTAAAATACGTCAGTCAAAGGAATAAATATCGTTTAACCACTAAAACACATTTAGGGTGCATACTTATAAAGAAGCAGCAGAAGAAGATAGTATTACTATTAAATAAATGTATGTTTGTATACGTGAACAAATGTATACTTTCTTCTTTTGCCTTTCTAACCCCCAGTGGAGCATAGACCCTCAACTAAAACACGCCAAGTCGTTCTCTTCTTCGCTATTTCATACCGCTCTCCCCGTGACCTTCCTATCTTGTTAACTTTAATCTCTAGCTCCCTTCTGCGTGTGTGTGTTTTTTTTTTTTTTCTTAATTACTATGCCCCTGGTGGCTCCAGCGCAAAGACATTCTATTTATATTGTTCTCACTTTTTCTCAATGTATGTCCTATCCAACGCCATCGTCTTTTCTTGTCGTCATGCGCCACTGGAACTTGTTTAGTTATATTTTAAAGCTCTACTTTTGTACTTGAGTAAATGTATATTTTAAGTACAAAAATGACATTACGTAAGTAATAAACCGTAAGTCTCCCCACCCCACCTGTGGGTTTTGGGGCTCTATTTCTGTAACTGGGGAGGGGGCAGGGAGGGGTGACAGACCCAGTGCCGCTCTAACAAGCATGTTGTAGAAAGTGATAAAGGTACTTAGGGACTTTTCCTCGAAGTCGGAGTGCCTCTGAGTGGCGGGAACCGACAGTCTGCATACAAGTAGGCCAGATTTTTAAAACAGATGCAGACGTGACAATCGGGTCCTGAAAACAAAGCCGAAGTCCAGTAATGGACGAACAATCAGAATTTTCTGACGGAGCTGACACCCGTTGAACGCAAACACACAACATATACCATGACGTCTTTTGGAGCGAAAATTAATATATGGGATCCTGGCCTCTTCAAACCCTCTCCCTTCCCCCCCCCCCTCCCCCATCCCCTTCCCACCCGGGAGAAAACGGTACTTAATTTATAACTTACCCCTGACGTCACGACAACGTCACGGGAGACATTCCCAATAAATTCTAGGGTGTTCAGGTTGTAGTTTCTCGCGATTTATCTACAGCCAAGTTTAGGGTTATGGTTAGGGTTACGGTTAGGGTTAGGGTTAGGATTAGAAGACACTAGATGAACACACACACACACACACAAAAAACACAACAGCACACTTCCACCCCTTTCAATAATGGACTGTCAGGTCAGCTGTGGATTTTCCACGGGGATTTCGTGTTTGGGGTACGTTATAAATTAAGAACCGAGAAAACAATAGCTACAAGTTGTTTCAGCTTGGAGCTCATTCATTTGGCACGTGTTTCGGAGATCCAATGGGTTATTTCTAGTATTTCAAGAGCAAATGAGATCCGTGCTTTGTGCGCTAGGCTGGTCGCAGCCATATGCGGTACAATGGAGTCGATTCGTCCGCTCCCCAGCTCTGTGAGGAGAGGCGGAAGCCTCTGTATAAAAGCTAGTACATTAAGCTGAACTGAGTGAGAGTTAAGAACCGGCCTTCCAGTACTCCGGACAGAGCTCCGTCTCCATCTTCAAAATGGAGAGGAAAACAGAATTAAACAATTAACAGTTCTTTCCCGCTCTAATAGTTTTTGTCCTTGTCTTCGCGTTCACTGTTTCGTCCTTGTTAAATTAGGAATTAATGTGTCTACTAAGAATAAACCACTTTATGCCAGCTGGAGAAACAGCCAGCAAATAATTCCCAAGCTAGTGGGGATTATTCAGAAACGCAAAATACATACAAAAAACAGTAAACAGAATTGGAAGGGCCAGAATTCCATGGTCGGATATAAAAGTAAAGTAAGGTAAATGACCCTTTTCCACGCCTTTAGGCGTATAGGACATATAGGGCTAGACCTATATTTTTATAGACCAACGGCACAAGATGGGTGATGTGGTCAGCATCACGCCGGCCGCCTTTACTTCCCATGACTGCACCCGGTACCCTCTCAAGGCTGGGTCGACCTGGAAGCCAAGGTCATTTTTGAAGAAAAGTCCGTCTCCGCCAGGGAGCGAACCCACGACCTTCTAATCCGCGGCAGGCGTCTAGCCGCTTCGCCACGGCGACTCCCATGGTCGGATATGCAGAGACGCTGAAAAACTTATTTGTCTGGCGTAAAATGTCTTTATATGGATTAGGTAAACACTTTGTTTATTATTACAAGATAACGGGCGGTACAACAGAAAGACTGCCGATTAACTCCAGGTCACAGAGTACTGCATCCTCCAACTTTTTGAGTCCTGTGTCTCAAGGGGAATCCCACTCCCCTTCTCTCCTCCCCCCCCCCCCCCCCCCTTAAAAAATATTCTGATAAGGGTGTAAATATGAGAGTATGTGTCTGGGTGTTTGTGAGTGTTTTTGCATGTGTGAATGCGAGTATTATGATCGCTTATGCATTGATATGCGGGAGTTATGTATGTATGCATGTATGTTTGTGTATGTATGCATGTATGTATGGTTGTGTATGTATGCATGTATGTTTGTGTATGTATGCATGTATGTATGTTTGTGTATGTATGCATGTATGTTTGTGTATGTATGCATGTATGTATGGTTGTGTATGTATGCATGTATGGTTGTGTATGTATGCATGTATGGTTGTGTATGTATGCATGTATGTATGGTTGTGTATGTATGCATGTATGTTTGTGTATGTATGCATGTATGTATGGTTGTGTATGTATGCATGTATGTTTGTGTATGTATGCATGTATGTATGGTTGTGTATGTATGCATGTATGGTTGTGTATGTATGCATGTATGTTTGTGTATGTATGCATGTATGTATGGTTGTGTATGTATGCATGTATGTTTGTGTATGTATGCATGTATGTATGGTTGTGTATGTATGCATGTATGTTTGTGTATGTATGCATGTATGTTTGTGTATGTATGCATGTATGTATGGTTGTGTATGTATGCATGTATGGTTGTGTATGTATGCATGTATGGTTGTGTATGTATGCATGTATGGTTGTGTATGTATGCATGTATGGTTGTGTATGTATGCATGTATGGTTGTGTATGTATGCATGTATGGTTGTGTATGTATGCATGTATGGTTGTGTATGTATGCATGTATGGTTGTGTATGTATGCATGTATGGTTGTGTATGTATGCATGTATGGTTGTGTATGTATGCATGTATGGTTGTGTATGTATGCATGTATGGTTGTGTATGTATGCATGTATGGTTGTGTATGTATGCATGTATGGTTGTGTATGTATGCATGTATGGTTGTGTATGTATGCATGTATGGTTGTGTATGTATGCATGTATGGTTGTGTATGTATGCATGTATGGTTGTGTATGTATGCATGTATGGTTGTGTATGTATGCATGTATGGTTGTGTATGTATGCATGTATGGTTGTGTATGTATGCATGTATGGTTGTGTATGTATGCATGTATGGTTGTGTATGTATGCATGTATGGTTGTGTATGTATGCATGTATGGTTGTGTATGTATGCATGTATGGTTGTGTATGTATGCATGTATGGTTGTGTATGTATGCATGTATGGTTGTGTATGTATGCATGTATGGTTGTGTATGTATGCATGTATGGTTGTGTATGTATGCATGTATGGTTGTGTATGTATGCATGTATGGTTGTGTATGTATGCATGTATGGTTGTGTATGCATGCATGTATGGTTGTGTATGTATGCATGTATGGTTGTGTATGCATGCATGTATGGTTGTGTATGTATGCATGTATGGTTGTGTATGCATGTATGGTTGTGTATGGTTGTGTATGGTTGTGTATGTATGCATGTATGGTTGTGTATGTATGCATGTATGGTTGTGTATGTATGCATGTATGGTTGTGTATGTATGCATGTATGGTTGTGTATGTATGCATGTATGGTTGTGTATGCATGCATGTATGGTTGTGTATGTATGCATGTATGGTTGTGTATGTATGCATGTATGGTTGTGTATGTATGCATGTATGGTTGTGTATGTATGCATGTATGGTTGTGTATGCATGTATGGTTGTGTATGGTTGTGTATGCATGCATGTATGGTTGTGTATGGTTGTGTATGTATGCATGTATGGTTGTGTATGCATGCATGTATGGTTGTGTATGTATGCATGTATGGTTGTGTATGTATGCATGTATGGTTGTGTATGTATGCATGTATGGTTGTGTATGTATGCATGTATGGTTGTGTATGTATGCATGTATGGTTGTGTATGTATGCATGTATGGTTGTGTATGTATGCATGTATGGTTGTGTATGTATGCATGTATGGTTGTGTATGTATGCATGTATGGTTGTGTATGCATGCATGTATGGTTGTGTATGCATGCATGTATGGTTGTGTATGCATGCATGTATGTATGGTTGTGTATGCATGTATGGTTGTGTATGCATGTATGGTTGTGTATGCATGCATGTATGGTTGTGTATGCATGCATGTATGGTTGTGTATGCATGCATGTATGGTTGTGTATGCATGCATGTATGGTTGTGTATGCATGTATGGTTGTGTATGTATGCATGTATGGTTGTGTATGTATGCATGTATGGTTGTGTATGTATGCATGTATGGTTGTGTATGTATGCATGTATGGTTGTGTATGTATGCATGTATGGTTGTGTATGCATGCATGTATGGTTGTGTATGCATGCATGTATGGTTGTGTATGCATGCATGTATGGTTGTGTATGCATGTATGTATGGTTGTGTATGCATGTATGGTTGTGTATGCATGCATGTATGGTTGTGTATGCATGCATGTATGGTTGTGTATGTATGCATGTATGGTTGTGTATGTATGCATGTATGGTTGTGTATGCATGCATGTATGGTTGTGTATGTATGCATGTATGGTTGTGTATGTATGCATGTATGGTTGTGTATGCATGCATGTATGGTTGTGTATGCATGCATGTATGGTTGTGTATGCATGCATGTATGGTTGTGTATGTATGCATGTATGGTTGTGTATGTATGCATGTATGGTTGTGTATGTATGCATGTATGGTTGTGTATGTATGCATGCATGCGTATTGTATGTTTGTATTTGTATGTATGTATGAATGTATACCTGAGTGCATTAACCACACATGCTTTTGTGTATTAACTTGCTACGTTGACAGCAGACAAGAAACAATACAGTATGATCAGCCCCTTGTCATGCCTGAATCCCCTCGTCGATGCAAAATAAAGAAGTAAAAACAAGAGAAAACACCATACAACATAAAATATAAAGGCTACAGAGTGCAGATATGATAAGGAGAACTTACCGGAGACTTCATAAATAGTTCTTTTTATAAGAAATTATTTTTCTCCGAATAAGAGTATAAGCAACACAAATTGCCGGGGAAAATTAAATTTCCTTTATAAAAGAAATTCCCAACACCTGAGATCGCTTTGAGCGATATGCCTGGTATTATTGTATTATATTGTTGTACGAAATTTACACGCTTTACAGATAGAAATACGATTGCTGTCTGAAAAAGTGACTGTTTAAAAGGGCCGATGTAAGACGGGCCTGCGTGCCCAATTTGTGGCCCTTTAAAAAATTTAATTCGTTAATACGTTCGTTCTTCACTGCAATGCTTTAAGGCTTAGGCCATAGGATAAAATAAGAAGAGGAGGCATGATAATGTGATTGTTTCTAATGTTGTTCGGTTAAGTTCTCGTTTTAACTGAACCTTTTATAACTTTGACATATTCAATAACAATCTTTCAAATGGCTTCCTTTAACACAAAACCCCATTGCCCAAATGGTCCCCAACCCCTCACTCTTGACTGACCCTGTCACGTAGGAAAACCATTTTTGATTTATATTCATATCACAATGTTTTGTTCTCTTGTCTGACCGTGTGCCGATGAACTCCGTCTAGTCATGCAAGGCACTGCTGGACGATTACGTTAGTGTATAGATTTATGGTTGTTTCGTGTCATGAGGTAATCAACTGGCTGTTGGTAAAACTTCATGCGTGTAGTTTATGATGTGACCGTCAGGTCGTTAATTATTTTTATTATCGTATTTCATCAGTGGAGCACGCATAATGAGGTAGATGGTTAAAGAAACAAACAATTCCAGGCAGGGAAGGCGTTGGCGAAGTGAAGGCGTAGGCATGAAAGAATAGACATGACAGAGGAGAGGTTGTGAGGGTTTAGACTTGATAAAAGACATAGGCACAACGGAGACGTAGACGTGGTGAAAGTGTAGATATAGTGAAGGTATGGATACGGTGAAGACGTAGACATGATGAAAGCTTGGAGACGTAGACATGATGAAAGCTTGGAGGTGTAGACAGGGTGAAGGTATGGATACGGTGAAGGCGTAGACATGATGAAGGTTTGGAGGTGTAGACATAGTGAAGGTATGGATACGGTGAAGGTGTAGACATGATGAAGGTTTGGAGGTGTAGACATAGTGAAGGTATGGATACGGTGAAGGCGTAGACATGATGAAAGCTTGGAGGTGTAGACACAGTGAAGGTATGGATACGGTGAAGGCGTAGACATGATGAAAGCTTGGAGGTGTAGACACAGTGAAGGTATGGATACGGTGAAGGTGTAGACATGATGAAGGCTTGGAGGTGTAGACATAGTGAAGGTATGGATACGGTGAAGGTGTAGACATGATGAAAGCTTGGAGGTGTAGACAGGGTGAAGGTATGGATACGGTGAAGGCGTAGACATGATGAAGGTTTGGAGGTGTAGACATAGTGAAGGTATGGATACGGTGAAGGTGTAGACATGATGAAGGTTTGGAGGTGTAGACATAGTGAAGGTATGGATACGGTGAAGGTGTAGACATGATGAAGGCTTGGAGGTGTAGACACAGTGAAGGTATGGATACGGTGAAGGCGTAGACATGATGAAGGTTTGGAGGTGTAGACATGATGAAGGTATGGATACGGTGAAGGCGTAGACATGATAAAGGCTTGGTGGTGTAGACATGATGAAGGTATGGATACGGTGAAGACGTAGACATGATGAAGGCTTGGAGGTGTAGACACAGTGAAGGTATGGATACGGTGTAGGCGTAGACATGATGAAGGTTTGGAGGTGTAGACATAGTGAAGGTATGGATGCGGTGAAGACGTAGACATGATGAAGGTTTGGAGGTGTAGACATAGTGAAGGTATGGATAGGGTGAAGACGTAGACATGATGAAGGTTTGGAGGTGTAGACATAGTGAAGGTATGGATGCGGTGAAGACGTAGACATGATGAAGGTTTGGAGGTGTAGACACAGTGAAGGTATGGATATGGTGAAGACGTAGACATGATAAATATTACAGTTAGCGAGACAATATGCTGTTTGCTAGCCTATCTTCCTTGATATTCACATCCTTAAGCATGTGTGTGTGTTTGTTTTTTTCCTTCTTAGTCCATCGTATTCTGAGAGTCTTTGTGTAACATTCCATCCTCAATTTTCTTTCTTAATTACTGCGAGATAATCCTTACTAATTAAACATGGAAATTACATTGTGACGGCAGATATAACTCATCCAATATGATTAGTCAACAGTAACACACACAAAACAATGAAAATAGACAAACCGAATGATAGACAGCTGTACGGACAGTGTTCTATGGATCAAAAAGCATTATATAATGTTATAAAACATAATTTATAAGGACTTACCTTTTTCTGTGCAGGAGTCTAAGGGACTTACCTTGTTGCTGGGCAGGAGTCGACGGGTTATCTAGCAGGGTGTCTGGCTGTCCACAAGATATGTAGATGTGCTGTCTGGGACTTCGAGCGACGTTTTGATGGAAATGTGTGTTCTTCGTCTCCTTGATATGCCTTTTTGGGGATCTGTATCCTGATGCTACTGTTGTTGTTGTTAATGAGTAATGTCTGATCGAACGGTAAGATCGCTGTACTCTCTCTCCGGAGACCCGGATTCGAATCCTCACTAACAGTTGGACATTCTTCTGTCGCGAGCAAAGATTAAACCCCTAACCTGCAAAAACCATGGCCACTACACAAGCCACGCATCCCCTAAATCCTCTAACTGAAAATTCCACTGTCTATACCGAATTTTAAAGAAAAAATGTAAGTAACATGCAGTCAGAACTGTGCGTGCTTGATAATAAATGATAATACGGTCTTTGTTTCAGAATACACCAATATTAAAGCAATTACCTTGCTTGTAGATATGCACTTCGTTCGGGCTAACATTGCTTAATCTTGGCCTCGTTAAATCACTTTTTGTTTTTAATGTTGAATAAGGAATCGACATCATAGCTTTAGCGACACTCCCATACGCTCCCCGTACCTATCTTCAGCAGTAAGCTAAGAGTTCCAGTTCCGATGGTACCAGTAATTGTGTGATTGTATATCCGTCTCGCCTTTTCCTTGAGTTTTGAACGTCGGCTAGATCCTCTGGTAACTCCTCGCAGCGTCATTGTCATCAGACTATAATGATCTATCTGAATTTCTGCACTGTTCATTTGCTCCCAAAGGGCCCTCACAACACCTAGCTTGTCATACATGAATTCATAACCAAATGGTGCCGAACCGGTCAGTCTATCTGCCTGCTCATTTCCCCGCACACTGACCTGGAGGAAATATCCAAAGAATGCTAACTACCCTGAACCTCTGAAGTGATGCTTGCCACTCTGTTGTGAGAACGTGGGTCCAGTCATGTTTGCTCATCCGTTGTTGTCACCAAGTTGTTCTTCATAAGCTGATGTCCTGTCCTCGCTATTCGATTATTCGGTTTCTCGAGTTACTAACACTCACAATCCTTGCGCTGACGCTTAGGCTCAGTACTAAGATCCTGAAACATCCTTTGCAACACTATCTTTAGTTTACATTTTGCATGAAACAACCTGCGGTGAGTGGCGAGTTTAATTAACACCATTGCTTTACTTTGAGAAGCTTCTCCACTTTCATTTCATGTGACTACTCTGCGTGCTTGCAATCTCAGCAGCATCAATTTAATCCAGTCTCAAATACATGGGAGAAGCTAGAATCGAACTGTTCGGAATACAAAAATAGTCTCAGCTGCCCTTGTAGGTTCGCTTCTAGTTGCAGTCACAGATATGTCAATGGTATAAGTTTATTTATTTCAGCAGGCAAAATTTTCTGAACTCATTCATACAGAGCTGCAATAATTTCTTACTGGCCATCCATACGCGCCACAAACGAACAATCACTGCTTTAAACCAAATACCTTGTGCTCTCTGTTGATTTGCACTCAGCTCTTCTGTCACTGAAATTGTGAGCTGTGTTTTGTTTACGCACGGGTTTCATCCACTATTGGTCTTGTCTTATTTTAACACAGCTCACATTCTATTTTATTTACTATCATGTGTTACTACCTGCTACAGTCATAGAGGACTTTATTCATAATTGCTTGCTTGTTCACCCATTGTTTGCTACTTCATTTCTATTTTCTAAAAGTACGTACCACTAACTCTCTAGCCGTGATTTCTTCTTTTTCAGCTTTCTGGGCCTTTGAGGATTACTGCTGTAGATATCGCACGCACACATTCATTTCTGTAATTAACCTTCTCTTTCCAGTGGATGACTCCAAGTGAGTCCGTCTGTACCGTCCTTAATCTGCCTCGTTGCCTACTCTTATTCAACTATTTGTTTTAGCAAAGTGTGTTTAGGCTTCCCCTAGCGACCTGGATCCACGTATGATAAACATGGGATTTTCATTCCCTTCTGCAAACTGAGATACCGAAGGCAACGTTAGCGCAGTCAATAGGAGACTCGCTTTCAAATCCAGCTGGGACTCGCTTCAGCCCACCACCGGTGTATAAAACCCAGTGGTTCCCGGGGTTCACTCAGCCTCTAGGTAATGGGTACCAGAGTTAACACTTTGTGGTAATTGGAGAAACGTCACTATAGCTACGGAGTTGCGTGCGGCCAGTGACACATGCGAACAGTTTCTTATCAGCTGTCCGTACCGGTTGCAGAGCACTTATGGTTTATAACCGTGTGCAGTTACGCTGGTTCACATATCCGGACGTTACCATCAGATTGTGCAAAATCAGTACGGGACAGTTAGCTTCTGGGGAGACACATGGAAGGATCTAGGTCATGATTGGGTAGATCACGCCAGGGCGCAGACACAAATAAAACACGATTTTGCAGGAGCCCAACTCCACTCAGAGTTACAAACTGTTTTAGTTGTAATTATTGCCTGTATTTGTTTTAGCTTTCATTATTGCCTGTATTTGTTTCAGCTGTCATTATTGCCTTTATTTTTTTTAGCTGTCATTATGGTCATTATTGCCTGATCTTGTTTTAGCTCTCATTATTGCCTGTACTTGTTTTAGCTGTTTTATTGCCTGTATTTTTTAGCGGTAATTATTGGCTGTATTTGTTTTAGCTGTAATTATTGCCTGTATTTGTTTTAGCTCTCATAATTGTCTGTATTTGTTTTAGCTGTAATTATTGCCTGTATTTGTTTTAGCTGTTATTATAGTATGTAGTTGTTTTAGCTGTCATTATTACCTGTATTTGCTTTAGCTGTCATTATTTCCTGTATTTGCTTTAGCTGTCATTATTACCTGTATTTGCTTTAGCTGTCATTATTGCCTGCATTTGCTTTAGCTGTCATCGTTGCCTGTATTTGCTTGAGCAGTCATTATTGTCTGTTTTTGTTTCGGGATGTATGGCTAATGCTGTTGCTCACCTTCAAAAGCAAAGGCAATACACCGATACAATTAGACTGCTAGTGGCACCGCCATTTGTACTGAAACTGTGCAAAACAACACTGTATGGTCATTACTGAACTGTGAAATAGCAAGATTGTTTCATAGATAAACAGAGAGCATTGCGTGTCAGGACGAATCATATTCAATAACGACTTCCTGTAGGAGAATTGAAGTGGATTCCCTCATTACAATTCGAAACTGGGTTTCTGAAAGTCCACTCAGCACGGTTGTGATAATGACTTAGTTCGCTCAGTGCTCCAGATGTATTGAAAATGATAGGGGGGGGGGTGGGGGAGCGCTGTGTGGTCTCTAGGCATGATGTCAGCCTCGTGTGTTAGAGGTCCCGGGTTCAGGCCCCAGTGAGGGCTGATATTTTTTCACGTGAACTTCTAGTAATTTCCCCTGGTCTCTGGGTAATTAAATCGAACGTCAGTATGTATTGTTGCGCACGAAATAAATACATGGGCAGTTGGAAATCGGGTAAAACTAACGTTGGTT